>CAEGAF010058264.1:0-18676 GCA_903067075.1 Micropoecilia bifurca | reverse complement strand
TCATCCATGGATTATTTTCTGATACTTACTGGTTAAATAAAGGAGGAAGTAGATCTTCTCTCTGCCTTCACTGGCATGATGAAACTATGGGAAATATCGCATGCTCCAGCATGCCTCGATTTTTGCTGTGCTCCTTCAAAATACCAATCATCTCAATTTTGTTTAGTATCTTCCCAGATATCATGCCACATATTAACGGAACACCTTCTCACTGAAAGTTTAAATCATTACAAGAGGAAGAACTGCGGGTAGGGGAGCATCCATCCGGTTTGTAGGTTGCATTGAAGGCTGATGCAAACAGAATATCAATACACACCAGAGATTACAGAGTCACATAGTTCTACTTTTTACTACCCTTTGATTTTCTCACAATCACACAGGCTGCCAGTGATCCCTATAACACCTTTAGATGTGTAGCAAACAAATAGTGTGGGCACTAACATCTTGTTTACTACTAAATTCAGTGGCATTGTAGATGCAACAAACCTGACATACAACTTTTCTTAAGCAAGCAACAACCTTCTGATTGTGTGAGTTGTGAATCCTTCTGGTGGTGTGGTAAAGGGGGGGAATGCTATGTAAATTAATTTTTATTAAGCTTAGGATGTTACTTCTTCATCAAAGAAAATACACCTGGAGTGTTGCTTTGACTGTCATATTTTTTGAAAAATCCTTGAATCTCATGTGGCAGCTCACCAACGAAATACTTCTCAGTGCCACACTGGTAAAAAAAAAGAACGTTGTAAATGACATCATGGGAAACATTGTTGTGATGACTTCTTGAAGGTGAAGTGTCAGAAAGAACAGAAGCTTCTTAAAGAGACAGGCTTAATTTCTGGCTGTCAAATTTCTTTTAGGCTATGTTTGGTATCCGCATCATTTTTATAGCAACTCAAGGTAACATTGTTACTTCATTGTGCTATAAAAATCCACAATATGCCTGGAAAATACATAGGACTGGCCTTTAAAAACTGGGACATGTAACTTTTATTTTTACAAAAACAGTTTTGTACATATTTGTTAAAACTGTCACTATGTTGTGACAGTATGAGACACACTACGGGAAAAAATTTAACTCACCAATAACTGTGGATAAATGGTTTTCCTAAACACGGTAACTTCTTTCTCCATCTAGCAGTGCATACACAAGGATGATTGACAGTGCTACGACCTTCCACCTGGCTTTGATTAGTTACGTACCCCAGCTTTAATGTTGTCTCTGTGTTACTGGTGTTGGGTAAATATGATCCTTTAAACTCAACTCCCAAACAATTCACCTACTTCTTATTATTTAATATTTATCAGCAAGTGTCTGAACGGAAACTCTCAGACAGAAAGTGTGCAGACATTGTGTAGCTGAAAATCTTTGCGGTTTAAGCACAGACAATATAGTTGTAGATTTTGTAGTAGATAAGTTTTTGCCTTCAGGGGAACCAATCACAACACTCCTCTGTGCTCGTTTTAAGCCCATGTAGTTTTAGGGCAGAGAAAGTGACAGCAACTGAGAGAAAAAAACGTGATTGGACAAAGTTGAAATAATGCTGAAATTCATGTGGAAATCCCCCTGAAGCTATTGTGTCTCCTCCAGCAGTCAGGCTGAAGTCACAAGAGTCCGACTCTTTGACCCACATGAAGAGATCTTTCTTTCATTTGCTGCATGTTTGTGGCGTGCAGGCCCGGTCACATGGTACGCTGTGCCACAGAGGGTTAAATTTTGATTACACTGTGGTAGAGATCATAAAAGTAAAGAGCTTTTGAATTCATTTACAATATTTGTAGCCGCGTGTTGGTATGCCTGTCCCGTCCCTCTTGCACCCTTTACGTCCACACACATCGACGGAGGTCAGGGAGATGTCAGTCAATTGACCTACATCAGCAGAGTCTGCGGCAGTCGGATTTCCTCGGGGTGCAGTGAGTTCCTGGGTGTGGGGTATCTCTGGTGCAGACACACGACTTGTAGGAATGTCTGCATCTAAGGAGGGTCAGCACTTAAAAGAGGACCTCATCCACAGTGACATTTCAAGGTTATAAAAAAAGGAAAAACCTTAAATGACACATTCGTGTTCGCAATCCTAATGATGAACACGGATTGTTTTCTTCAACTGTTTTTTATGCTGTCTGATCACATGATTACAAGAACATTTCTCAACCTTACAATACCGTATTTGTATTTTTGGGAGACTAAATGCTCATAGTTAAATATTCTTCAGGTAAAGTGGACTCAGTTTTGTCAAAACGACAGTCTGTTAACTTTGTGCTGAATTTTAGCTTGTTATTCTTTGTTGGTATTGTTTATTAAGGCAGACCTAAAATAAATGATCTCATAATTTGCGGCTAGTTAAAATAGTGACTAATGGGTTGTAGTAAGATCCAGCAGGCGATGAATAGGCTGATCTGGGCCTCATCTGCAGCTTTGCAGGCGATGCTTTGATCGTCACAGGAAGCACAAAGCTGAGGCAAAAATAAAAGCTCTTGATTTAGTGGTCTGTTGACACAGATCCTCAAATATGGTCATAAGGTTTGGATCGTAGCTTAAGAGACGGAGGTCCAAGACCCCAGCAACTGAAAAGAACTTCCTCCATAAAATCAGCATTAGAGATACGGTGAGGAGAGGTCAGGCAGGCTTCTTGGGCCGTCCAGCAGGGAGGAGACCACAGGCCAGAACAATAACTCTGTGTTCTATACTCAGAGGTTTCGGGACCCAAGATTTGGATTCAAAAAGTGACCCTGGGAGCAGAAATATTAGTTTCTGTGCTTTTTTATGTCTGAGAAAATACTATTCATTCAGCTTATTAATATGAAAAAATGTCATCTCAAGGCAATTTACTAAAAAAAAAATAATTTCAATTCAATTACACATACATTCCAATTGATTCTAGGGTTAGGCTTCAAAATACATTTACATTTTTTAAGAAGAATTAAGATAAATAAATCTCCTCTCCTGACATAAATCAAAGTGCTGACGGTAAAGTAAGACTCCACAAAAAAAACAAAGCCAAAGACAATACCAAAGCACCCAGAGAACAAAAATGATGTCACTCCTTTGCTTTGTTGCCATGGTTACACTCACCTGCTGCTGTCAAACATCAGTATTTTCTTTGTCTCTGTTCTCGCACCTTTTTCTGTGTGCTCTGGGTTTCCTCTAGTTTAATTTCCCTTCACCTTTGTTCTAGTGGATTTAACGTTTTCTGTGTCAGTTTCATATATGAATTTATTCCATATACCTTTAGGAGGCTCTGCTCGACTACCTGGTAAAACGGAGGCTCAGGTGGTGGCAGAGGAATGAGTAAAAACAAAGACGAGTGCGTAATATACACAACTGGAAGTGACCCACATTAAAAACACACACACACACACACACACACACATACACATAGATGTGATAATATCACTGCAGCTCAAAAAAGGGCTGATGGTCTCTAACAAAGGGCAATAAAAACTGGGCAGCGATGCTCAGTCAGCCAGAATATATGACAAATTGGAAGTGATGAGAAGAAAAGATCAGGCAAGAGACCAACAGCTAAAGTGAGATTTTCAGGCAGTTCCAGCTGGAGGTGTTTTCACTCTGAATCACTTTGTGCCGGTAAAGGAGAGATGGGTCAAGAGCTCCATTTGATTTTTTTTTTTTTAAGGAAGTTACACCTCAGTGCAAAGAAGAGGATGAATGCTGCATTCTGGTCCAATTTGTTCAGACACTCAGAGAGGGAGGTTGGGGGGGAAACGAGACTTGCTACAAGTCTTTGTTTAGCTGCATTATAGTAAGCAGCTTACAGTCTCGCTGCAGAGCTGCTGCTTTATACGTGTTGGGTGGGTGGGTGAGACGGGGGCAGGCAGTGCAGAGGGGAGACAAAGAGGCGACGAAGAGGAGGAAGACAAAAAAACAAAACAACCAGAAGACATGCAGTCCCATCATTTCCTGGTGATCTACTCTCTGCGATGCCAACGTCCCTCGTCTGCTCGCGACCTGTTTCCAGGGAGGTATCTGTTGCCCCCCCCTGTGCTGCCCAACAAAGGCGAGAGAGAGGAGGGATGGAAATGGATGGCGGGGGTTGCCATGGAAACTGAGTCTTTCGCCAGCCGACTTCATCTGCCGTCGCGTGGCGAGGCGCCGCCGCAAGAAGCGGACACATGAATATTTGATCTTTATGGACACGGATAGACGAGTGAGACGCACTGCGATGATGTCCGCTGGCTCCTTGGATGCAAATGCAGAGGGGTCACTGGAAGAGTAGGAAAGGAGGGAGGAATGGACGGTGGGGTCAGCGAGACAGACGGCCTGACCACACTGCTATCTGGAGCAGGGGCCTCTGTTATTTGGCTTAACAGAAGACGGGCAAGGGAGTTGAAGCAGGAAAACGTAATAAGAGGGGATAAAATAAAAGGATTTTATGAAGCAAATGAGATTTGTGCGCTGACAAAAATGCAGAGTAAAGAAAGCAAGAAGGGAAGAAGAGAACAAAGAGACAGAGAGAGGTGGAGGGAGGGAGAGGCGGCGTACCATGAGAACAGTAAACTGGGGCACTGGAGCTGCTTTTTCCACTCAGATCTCTCCTCATTTCCCCTTAAACCATTCTGCAGTGTTTATAATTAATCATCTTAAAGGGCTGCTTTCCCTACAAGATAAACACAGCGACGCAAACAAGAGATTGATGATTCATGCAGGTTTCCAAGTAAGAGTGAACAGATTTGACTGTACTGGATCTAAAGGCTCAGGTTTACTGGTTTGCATCGCTGATCTGGGTTTATAGAGTCCGTCCTTTTTATCAGCGTTTTTGCATTTTTATATGCATTCTGACGTTTGAGTTCATTTCCTGCAGACTGCACTCCTCCGGCTGATGGCTTTAGCACCTGTCCCTGAGCTGAGTCCCTCGTGTCTCGTCCACACTGCTGATTTTCATATCACTGTCAGAACATGGGCTGCAGCCCCTGAAATATTCCCACGTTCCCCTCGGTTAAGTTCATGTCTTAAAATCCAGATTATTATCCCCCAGCGTTTAACAAGTATGTGACTTTCTCATGACTTCCTGTTGTGTGTCTGACTGCTAGTACAAGTCATCTTCACTGAGGATTTACGATGTGGCTGGAAATCTGTTCATTCCATAGATGTTTGACATTTCTGTCTGCTGCCACATAGACAAAACTGACCCTGAGAGAAAAAAAGGTGTATGTGTTCATTTTAATTCAATGCAACTGAAATGGGTGTAAGTACATTCACTATCCACCAGATGAAATATAGTTGCAGTATCATGGACAGGACCTGAGTAGGGCTGAGCGTTATGGCTATACCAGATTTTAATACATTTTTTTTCTTGCTTCATTTTCTAAGAAAAAAATTACAAATGGCATCAAATATTTTCAAAAAGTGACTTTTATACCAATCATCCCTGTACAATGGAGGATTAGTGCCATGCTACAGGAATCTTGTTTAATTACAAGAGTAGCCATGATCTTACCAGAATAAAGACACAATTCAAAGAACATACATAAAACTGACCTTGACTTCAAAGTCAGCTTGAAGCCATATTGTTTTTAACAACTGTGAACTACTTTTTTTTCCAAAGGAAGACAAAATCATATGCTTTATAGATTGCATTGTAGCTTTTAAAGAGCATATTTTTTCCATTTATCTTTCATAACTTTCGCTTTAATCCATTGTATGTCGTTTTTAACCCTTAAATGATTTTTAAATGAACAGATGCAAACATGATATTGTGTTTTGTGTCACAAACTTTAGAATGTTCTTATTTCAGGACTCAATAATGACCAATGCCAATGGTTTGTTTATTTATTCTTCAATTGTATTTTTAAATTAATAAATTGTGATCTCACTCCAGCTGGTAGATTAATTTTAATTTCAGGTCGTCTGATCTATCTCTTTGCTGTCTTTTCCTTTGGTCAAGCTCAGATGATGACATTTCAAAACAGATATGTTTGTCCTTTGTGATGAACAGTTTTTAAATTCTGTGGAGTGAAATATCTTTTTTTACTTTTAGGCAAAGCAGTCATTTTTATAACGGCAACGGAAGAATAGTTTTTGGTTTGCTTTTAAACAAACAGTATGTGTAATGACGGGCTCCCCGTTTGAGTCAGAGCTGAGGGACGGGGAGGGGAAATGGAGAGCTGTTTGATGGTCCGGGGTTATTAGCTTGAAATATCCAGGCAACAGCTGCACCATTTCCGCGGCAGCACCTGTCAGCAAGGCGCGGAGCTGTCGACATGCGCCTGTGTCAGTGCCTCCATGTCTGAGGGGCCTGGTGTTCACAGACGCACACGCTAACACTTTAGCACGCAGTTGCTTTCTCAGCTAACGCCCTGGCATGTGCAGCATCTAGTATATGTTGCAGAACATCTAATCTTTGATGCCAAATCGTTCACATGAACTCAACACACCGCCGCCCACCATGCTTTAAGGCTTCTTTGTCACACGTTTTAGTTGACAGCTTCCTCGCAGCTTTCTGCTAATTCCCCGCATCTGAAGTCTGGAATTTTCCGTAACTATGACAACGGCAGCGGCGGTGGAGGAGGCAGTGGATTAGATGGTGCATGCTGCTGTGGGGGGTGTGGCAGCTGCATTTATGTGAAAGCTGTGGGCTACTTATATGGGGGGGGGTGTATGATGCGTGTGGTGGGATTGGGGTTATGCTGGCATGTTGTTGTTTTATGTGTGTTGGGAGCAAGGTGGGGGTGAGGGACGCCCTCAGACCACTCTACACCAGATGGAGGCTTCTTAAGCTCCTGAAAACACAAATATATATGGTACAACTCAGCTTTATTCATGATTCCTTGTATAATTCACATGATTTTATTGCCTTTGGATGTAGTTCCGTTCTCCTCTTGCCACTTGTCAATGAAGCCGTTAAACCTGTCTATTTAGTTGTCTAAATTCACCCCTTTCTTCATCCCCCAGCTTATCATTCCTTGCTTCATTCCTGTCTGCCCAAAGCCTCCTCCCCTTCTCTATTCCCCCTGTCTGACTTCCATCCTCCCAGCTGAGAAAACAGGCCCAGAAAGCGCTTGGCAAAGGAGACGCGGGGAGAGACAGAAGAGAGAAGGGTCTTTTCAGATCAAGAGACTAAAAAAGAGTTTTCAGCATTCAAAGGATGCATTGTGCTCTTGGTCCACATTGCTACAGCTCCATCTCTTGCGATTCGACTGAGCCAGCAGCCAGCACATTACTGTGTCTCTTTAAATCAGGGTAGCGTTAGCCGTAGCAACGTTCAGGCTTCGGTGCTCCGACGCTCTTCCTCGCTCCTCTGCCTGTCGGCCTCCTTATTATTTGAGCCTGATGGGATACATTCCTCTCAGCTGAAATGATGAGCAAAAACAGACTTTATGGAAACGGGGCTTGAAGTTTGGTAACTTCAGAGTGTTTGGTAGGATCTGAGGAGTCCTGGAAACGATACAAGCATGAGGACAGCATGTGTTCATTCTTAATCAGAGCAAGATATTTGATGCTTGATTCTGAGGGAGTATTTTTAGAGTTGGCTGAGGTTTTTATTCCTTTCCTTTCCCCCTTAATTATTTTTTATTGTGACATCTATCAAAAGAGCAACATATTTTCCGACTGCACTGGCACAAATCACATTCTTTTGACAAAATAAATCCTTATAGAGGTTGTCGTTCAGTTTCAGTGCTAACGTCCAGGGGTAAACTGGTCTTTGTGTTTCCACCAGTGCATATTCACAGAGCAGTGCTCTGTCCTCCAACATGTGGCGACACAGAGACAGCTGCAGGATGGGAAGAAAGAGGGGAAGAAGGGTACAGGGAGGGAAGGTGAGAGGCAAGGGGATGATCAGGGAAGGAAGAAAGGAGAGAGGAAACCAGTGGAGAAGGATGTGGAATGAGGGATCACTCCTTCCTCTCGCCTCACCTCTGAAGGGTTAAAAAAAGTAACAAAACACGCGGGAAACTCACTTCCTTTCCGGCCACCAGCAGCCAAAAGCGTCACATCCTCATTTCTTTCCTTTCAGCGGATCCAATATAACCTCCTCCTCGCATTACATAATGTTTTCCTTTTCCAAGCTCAGATACTGGAAATCTTATTTTTGCTTTAGTACTATGGAAATATAAAAATAAACATAAGAAAAAAAGAGCTTTTTGTAAAATCTGCTCTGTTTTTTTTTTACTTTGAGGGGCTTCCAACTTTTTGTGACTCATGTCTGCAGAATGTGAGCATGTTCCTGTTTAAGGAAGTACAAATGCTTACTTAGCTGTTTTCCAGACTTTCTGACTAAGTTTATGGTCAACATCTAGCATCCAACCATTATGTGAGTCGATGTTTTCTTATTTCACACTGAAGCGTGTGAACTCTTCTTGTAAGACAAATTATTATAAATTCAATTCAAAGTTAGTTTCATCTTTATTTTTTCTTTCTTTGCGTGTCGACTATTTGTGACTCTTATTACAAAGAATGTTTTTCAGGAAGGGAAGATCTCCACCGTTCTGCTTCATGTCCATCCTGTAAAACACAGACAGGTCATTGTCTGTGTCCAGTCTGAAGCTCCTCTTCTTCGCTATACTCTGCTGCAACATCACTGCTTTCGGAGGCCTTTACAGTATATCGGTCTGTGTCTAATGAACAAGAATGTGCTTAATTGAGTGAGCTATGGTGGCGAGGCACAAAAGGGGGGCAACACCAGAACAATCTCCTCATTCTGCCGGGTCTCCTCCAGGGGAAATGTGTGACCCACGGGGACAGCAAGAGCCTCTGTGAGTCACAGGATGACAAACATCAGCTGACATAGTAACTCTGCCTGCTAATAGTCCAGGCATTATTCCCCAATGAGACTACTTCTTTAGTTTCCTTCGATTGTTGCCCAGATTTAGATCAGCTCCTGTACTACGGATCTCCAGTGAATGAAACCGAGACAAACCCACGCTGCTTTATTGCCTCTGACTCATCCGACTTGTGCCTGTGTGTGTGTGGGGAAGTTCTCCTCCATGTTTCCTGCGTACGTCTCCCTGCGTTGCCAGGTTTGACTAATGGGTGAATATGTTTGCCTTTTTTTGGCCCCGAGCAGCGGCCGGTGACGGCCAGTTCTGGGATCGGTAATGAAGACGTGTGGTGAAGAGCAGAGGGAGAAAAGCACAGAGTTGCTGAGGGCTGACAGTTGCCATGGCAACCCTGTAATACATCTCGGGATAGGGGGTAAATGGAGTCAGCCATTTTGGGTTTTTGTGAGTGTGTAGTGACTGGTGCTGGAAAGCTGCAGTTTCAAATGAAATAAATTTAAGTTTTAAAAACTGAAGATTTTCTTTCATAAGGCAGGCAGATGTTTCACAGCTCTGCTTTTACAGGTGTTCATGAAACTGAATTGGGTGTCATGCCTTTTGAATGAACAATACGGATCACTGCTGTCCCTCCAGCTGCTTGGTCTTTTATCCCTCCAACATCTGCAGCAGCATGTTGCAGGCTGCTCCTTTTGTTATGCTCAGCAACATATCATTGGCTATTTATAGGCTGTTGTGAAGAGCACAAAGAGCCTGAGTGCTGATGGCTATAATCTCTGTTTGGTCTTCTGATTTTTACATGAATAAAAATGTCACTAATTTTACAAAAATAGGGAAAAGAAACTGCATTACATGGAAGTAGGAAGCTTCTTTTTTTGAACCATTGAAATGATTTGAGAATTTGATGACTGAGCAAAATGGGACTTAGAATGTGGTGGAGAAATCTTTGGTGGTGCCCACAGCACTACGGTATCACTTAAAGATAGCCAAAAATGATTATTTATCTATATGTGAGACATTCTGGGTCACAGGGTGAAAGAAACAAAATAAAATGGTAAGTTAACATTAAGAAGCCCAAAAGGCTTACAATTACAACTATTATAAGACATCCAGACACTTTTTTCTGTGTTTCTATGTTTTCTTTCTGAATTTAGTGGTTCATTTTTAGTCTTTTTACAATAACCTAAAATCACCTCAACAATTAGAGGCTGTTAGTTTTTAGAAAGTAAGTAAATGTTTCACACAACGTTGGTTAAGTTGCGTCAAACCCTCTCATTTTGGTTTTGTTCCATTTATCTTTCATAAAATCATAAGCAGATTTATAGATTGACTTGCCTGCACTGTTGCATATTAAAGCTGTTAAAGTCACAGTAGGATTAACAAATACTACTTTGAATTGGTTAAATCTACATTTACTGTAAACAGATTTAAAACAAGCAACGTACATGTAAGGTTTTTCAAATGATTTCTTTTATTTGAAATGTCAGTGTCCAAGAGAAAATAAAACAGAAATATAAATATTAGCATAAAAATAAGAGAGTAACACAGGGGTGTAGCGTGGGGAAGAGGGCAAAGCGTTTTATAAGAAAGATAATACAGCAGGATAGAGTAGTATTAATTCAGCAGCGGACGGACTTACACATATATAATATTTATAATCATTTGTTCATATGGACAGAAAGAGAATGAGAGGCATTATTTCACAAATGCACAAGAGAAAAAATCACCGCAAAGTAACATTAAGAGGTTACAGAAGGATAGAAAGACTTCCATATTTTTTGTCTCATTTCTTTACAGGTGATAAAGGGTAGTAAAGAGAAAAAATAAACACAAAAATATGCGCAACACATACCACAAGTTAACTAGTCTACGTGTGTCACTTTGTTTTTTTTTGTTTTTTTACTCATCTAAAGTTATCTTTAAAGTCATTTATTTACACAGAAGAGTTAGTTGGCTTCAATGGTGCTCAGTTACTACATTGCAACACAAACTGTTGAAGAACATGTCAAACGTTTTGATTATTGTTGATAAATTTGTGTATTTTTAATTTTTTTTTAAGCTGTGGTTTTTATTTTTCTTGAAAAACAAAATGCAAACACATTCCAGTAGTAAGCCGCGCCTTGTTGAGAGGGAACAGTTGGAGAAGGTCCCTGTTGTACAAATACTTGGCTCATACCATCAACCGGACTCGTGTTTATTTACAGCGGGTTAGGAGCCTCGCAGGGCGAGGGGTTGGGCAGCGGACGCAGACAGGTGAGAGGCGGAGAGGGTCGTGTTTGCCACCGATTTCAAAAGCGGAGAAGATGCCCCAAAGGGGCCGTCTCCTCACCAACAGGTCTGACTGTGCTTGGCTCTGTTGACCTCTATCAGGGTCAGTGCATTGGAGGGAAATTTAAAAAAGGGGCGGGCAGGCCAGCATTGGTTCCTCTGTACATTCAGTGGTTAGAGCCAAAGGTTGCAGGTTGTGCCCCACCTCAATCGGTTCAGCTCTCATCGATCCCCCTTCGCTCCCCTTTGACCCAGCCTGCGAGCTGCCCCCTCTTTTCCATGCAGTTTTATCCTGACAGACAGATGTATGGCAACGCATCTTAAAACAAAGCCCCTTTTATGCTATTGAATCTACATCTCCCAAAAGAAAAAAGAAAAGGAAAGAAAACACATCAAGAAATTTCTTTTCAGCACCTCAAGAAAGTGAAGGGGAAACTCCGTCGAGGCCCTAGAGGCTTACAAAGTGTCTAGAAACTCCTAAGCACTTAAGTTTACCACATCTACATGTTTCCCTAAAGATTGAAGTGATTACAACCCCAACTCAGTCTCTTCTTCAGCATACGAACAGTGCATTTCTCATAGTTTGGCTCAAATCGGGGGGGTGAGGAAAAGGACACTAGCTGGGTGCAAGAGGGGGTGGACGGGGGGGGGAGCAGGACATGTCTGTACTCGTCCTGAGGTTTTATACAGGTAACCAGGATAAATCTGAGTACGCGCCGCATGCCTTCACCACAGTCCTCTGCCAACCCCTCCCTTCATCTGTGGGTGCATGCTCGGATCATAAAAAATATCAGAAGGTTAAATTCTTATATCTTTTTTTTTCTTCTTAAAACTATGATTACAAAAGTTATTCTCGTTTTCTGTCAAGTAAACACTACGTGTGCATTACGTTGACCTGCGATTGAAGGGAGGAACAAGGATTCAGAATGTTCCCCTCTTTGCTTTTGCAATGCATAGTTTGCAACTCTAAACTAGCATATGTGGTTGAACCTTAATGAGCATGCAGAAGAGTCTGTAACACCTGTCGAACAGCAGCCTTATGCTTTACGGCTGACCCTACGGAGGAATATAATGAATGGCAACTAGCGAACTTTACAATAGCTGCTTTCCGCTTTCGGAAAGTGCACAATAAATCCAACATGAAAGACATTAACTTTTCATCTCTGAATACATCGCTGTGTGTAGCCTTGTCATTCCAGCAAGGTTTTTTTTACACTGAATCTCTGTCCATTAATTTTTTTTTTTTTTTTCATTTAAAGAAAATAATGGGGGGGGAAAAGAACAACAACAGCAACCCCCCATACCCATCCAAAAAATATCTACCCACAAAGATTACATGAACAATACTAGACCTTTAAGCACAACATGGGTTAGTAACACTAAAACCTCCAGCACATTTGGATTCTTGGAGAAAATCTTCAAAGAACCACCAACAGCGTCCATGTGACAGCAGATACCTAATGGTGGGGTGTGGGGGGTTGGGTTTCTCCTCACTTCATCGCGCCTCCACCTCCTCTCCTCTCCGCCGGCATCTACTTCTTCTCCTTCTTGGTGGACTTCTTCTTGGAGGCAGGGGTCTGGGCGGCCTTCGGAGGCTCAGCCTGTGCCGAGGCCTGAGGCGGAGGCAGCGCCTGCTGCGTGGCCTGCTGGGCCGTGGCCTGCTGCTGCTGCTGAGGGTTGGAGGTGAGGGTGGCCGTGCTCCCGGGGATGTACACGTTCTGGCGATAGTCGGGGACGTGCTGCAGGGTGAACTGGGGGCTGTAGCGGGTGCTCAAGCCCATGGTGCCGGGCCCAAGGGTGGCCGTCGCCTCACTTACTTCTGGGAAGAACAGAGATAAGAGTTTTGGGGGATAACAGGGGGGGGGCAAAGACAGAGGAGGAGAAAGAGGAGGAGAAGAAGGGTGGAACGTGTTAAAAGTGCTGGAAAGTTTTACGGCGGCAGTGTTAAAAGAAGCAGTGAGTTTAAAAAAAACATGGCAGAAAAAAGGCTAATATCTAAGCTAAATGAATGTGATGTGAATGGATGTAAAAGCTGACTGCTGAATAAAAGAAGAAAGGGTCCAACAAGAGCAGATGCATGCTTGTTTGTGTTAACTGGTCTGCACTGGGCATGCTCTGTGTCTTCAGCTGCATGACGTAGCTGCTCTGCTCATAATTCTCCCAGAGCCCCTGCATTGCAGAGCCAGAAACACAAATGCTCCCTCCCCCCATCCTGAAGCTCCTCTTACACCATATAAACACACATATACAGACAAAAAAAAAAACTCTGAATTTTAGTCAAAATCCTTTTCAAAGAGCAAGACTAATGCTGAAATCAAAATTAGCTCCAGTCAATGCATGGAACAATAAGGCTAAGCAAAATGACCTTCAGTGTTTATCTAAACTCGCTGTTTACCCTTTCCTCCCTGATCGTTGTAACCGTTCAATCTTGTGCTGATATTCATCTAATCACACTTTTTCTCCTTCAGCTTGGATTTTCTTTCCAGTGGGAAAATAAAATCCACACAACATCCTTCTGTGATCTCCAAGATTGGAGTGTGAGTTTCTGAAGGGAAGGGAATACGATTTGTTAAAATAACACTGGAAATAATAACTTTAGTTTGTTTCCTGATTGGTTTTCTTACTCTGCTTTCTGCAAATATAAAGATTTTCCATGAGGTATCAAATACTTGCCAGGTCGATAAGGACTCACTACACGAGTCACTATGTGCAACAGGAACAAGAAATGGAATGAATAGTTCATAGGTGTCCCTGGAGCGCTGCTTATGTTAAAACACTTTACGGATGTGTACAATAGAAACACACCTTGGATGTGTTTTAAAATTCAACATGGTACTGCAGAAAGGAAAACAACTACAGGTACTCATGTCCGCTCTTTGACTTTGGGCACTTATTACCACACGACCTCAAAGTGGAATTTTTTTAGAATGTGGACAAAGTGGGCTTTATCAATGAATGAGTCCGGCTGGACGCTGTCCGAGCAAACAGGAAGGCACACAAACAAGCACTTCCCACACAGCCATGTGCACTCGAAGAGACAAAAAGGCTATCAGGGAAGGGATAGAAAAGAGAAAGATAGTAGCTGTGTTTCCATTGACCATAGAAATGTGCAAATTGAAATTACGAACATAAATCTGCTAAATGGAAACTTTGAACAATTTTGAAAAAAACTGTTTTTGCTAAAAGGTTTTTGCGCTATCAGAATGGATGTATTTCGCAAAACAACACTTTTTTCGCATCGTACAAGTCATGTGATCAACAGTCGGATGACTGGCAAAAACGACAAAGGAGGCAACAGGAAGTAGTTGGAGGATGATTGTTTGTTTTTGTGTTTGTTTGCTCTCACAGCATCGCATTGCTCATAAGAATTTGTGTGTCATTCAAATGTGTTGAATCCATAACTCTGTTGTAAAATTGCCAACTATAATATCCCCAAAATGCAGCATACGTAGCCGCTCTGTTGTATAAAGGGCTTTTCGCTCCAATGCCTGAATAAGACACCAACAATCTCCTCTGATGACTCATAACTAATTTCTGAGATATGAGTATATCTCATGTAACTGTTTACATCAGTCACTGCCATGATTTTTAAGCTTGTTCATGTCTTATCGTGTGAACAAGCTTATTCACGTGTGATTTTACTTCGATTTCTTATTTAACAGAAACACCGCAATAACGAAATTGTGTTTTTTTTGTTTTTTTTTTACATTGGCAGAATATCGACAACATACTTGCGCACGTTTGTAATGGAAACACAGCTGGTGACAAGGAGTTGGACTCACCGTTGGCTGCTGCCATCAGTGCCTGAAGCTGCTCGGCTTCGGTGGGGGGCTGGGGCCAGGGACCGGTTCCCATGGCTACCTCAGGTCCTCCAGTTGCCCTAGAGGTAAAAATAAAAATAAAAAACAGAGAACGCCTAAGTAAGAGGTAGACGATCCTCAGCAGTTTGTGTGTTTAGCTTAATGACTTCACAGTTGGCGCTTTGTAATGTAAAAAGCAAAGCAGCTGATGGTTGGACTCAGCAAGAATAACAAGAAGGATGTATAGTTTACAGTACAGGGCGGATCTCAAACGGTTGTGAGGCATTCGAACAAACGCATGTGCACACAGCAGCCAGCAGTGTGTTGGTGCCCATGGTACCACAGTCACTGGTGAGCCAGTGAGCACTGAGCCCTCTAGTAAATCCGGCTAAATATTTAATGGTTCCTTCTTTTAATGAAGGAAATAGCAAGTCTACATGGTGACACACGTGGCGCCCATTGAGCGCTGAACATTTCCATCTGGGCAAACTTTGTCTTCAAAGCCTGTTTTATTTACAGTCTACAATTTGCATGTGAGGCGAACAAAGGAGAAAGCAGACATTCACCAACCTTCTCCCCACATGTGCAGCAGATCATCATGCGCTCAACTGACAACTAGGTCATAAAGCTCTTAATCCTGCTTGGACTACTACTGCTAAATAGTAAATAAAGTTTGCTATTTGTTTGTTTTTTGTTTTTTAAAAAAGTAGCATACATTATATAATTCTATGCAGATGACGTTCTGTTATTTGCATACAATTTGTATAACCCCGGCTTTAGAAATGCTGGACAAATAACTTGTAGGACAGCAAAGGGACGAATAACTATCAGTCTACGTGGTACATTTATTTATCTTTTTGGTTTTTCACTTAACAACACTTAGCCGAGGACTATGTGTTAAAAAAAGGGTTCATAATAAACGGATAAAGCAGAAATGTATACACAGCACATTGAAAAGGCTTTAGGCACCTGAGATATCCATATATATTCTTAGGAAGCTACATGGAGCATTTTTCTGAGCACAATCAGACAACCTGAGATATTCTTAAATTTGGTCATTTTGCCCCATCGTCATTTCATACCCTAATTTGGCATCAGGCCAATAATACATTAAAATAATATGCAATATAATTTTTTGGGAAATTTCGACACAATTATGTGAAAATACACATGGGAGTTGGGCGTTTATACGACAATTTGTGTTCACAAATAAAGATAGTATTTTGATGCACAATAACTTCAAATACATTGTTACAAAATCATGTCTACAGGTATGAAAATGGAAGTGGAAAGAGACAAAATAGCAACATGTGGATATGAAATGAAAATATAAATTGAGGATGGGCAAACTGAGCAAAAGATCCTGTAAAAATGGTTTGAACTACACACAGACTGAATTTTGAGTTGTTTTATGCTCACATGAAGATGTTTTGAGAGATTAGATCAAGATAACTGAGGTGAGGTCGGTACAGCAACTACTGAGGTGTTTTAGACTATTTGAAACAGTGTTGTAGTTGGTCAAATTTTTTTTTATTTCATCCATCGCTGACAAATTAAAAAAATTACAAGCCTCGTTTCTAAAGTCCTCAAATGATCTTAGGTGCCTCAAACCTTGGAGAGATAAACACAAGGAATGTTCACAGGAGCAAGTTTTTTCTTCTTTAAGCCACCTAAAAAAACCTTAAATGCTGAGAAAAATTAGTCTTCTCCAGGACATTCAAAAAAAGTAAATTGCATTGGACAAAATAATAAAAAAAAGGAATTCCAACACAAAAACTAAGGCCTTCTCAGAGAACAGGTTACCAGTTTGTACTGCAAAAAAAGCAGTTCTCAGTTTGATGCCAGAGACAGAGAGACGGGGAAAGAAACATTTAGCTCTTGTGCCAGGCAGACAATGAAAAGCAGACAGAGCAAAAAAAACACAGTGAAGGCGACCATTTTGTGCCTCTTCACACATTTTGAGATAAAAAGGAAGGCTTGTTTCAAGCTAAATTAACATCTAGTTAGCCTTATCGCATCCTGTGGTTTTGTTGAGCATTTCCTGTTGTCGGGATTATCACTTCCTGACCACGAGTATTATCCTAAGTGGGCCAGAAAGGACCATCAATTTCCCTCTCCGCAACCTTTACATGACATGTTTTTACCTCCTCTGGCCAGCTTATCCTTTTCAGCATTAGTACTTTGATTGTAGCAATTCAATGCAGGTTTTTGTTTCCTCTGGAAGAGGACTTCTCCAATGCTATGAAACATCCATTTTTATTATCCTCTGCTTCATCATAAATCACAGAGAAAAGCTGCATGTGGTGGTGTTGGGCTACAACATCACAGACACACATCAAAGGCAGCAAAGAAGGAGAGGAGAAAAGGAGCTCTCGGACTTAAACGACTAAATGTATATAGCACACATACAAGGCCACAGCAAATCTACAAATAAAACAAACGAAAAAAAACACTGCACAGAAATATGTCACAGTCCTCGTTCTATGCCACAGCAGGCATTGTGGCCTATTTGCACATCGACCAATAACAAACCCCATCAAACTTTCAGGGAGGCTATCAGAAGCTATGGGTTAGGTACAACTACACACAGCACAGCACTCGACTGCAGTGCACTACCTAAAGTTGTTTCAGTCACTCTCTGCCCTTAGGAGAGGATCCAATTCTTTTTTTTCCACTGATGGATTAGAGGGTTTAGCAGAACCCTGATCAGCTGCTAAGGACAGAAAGCGACCGCACAGAGTCTAAGTCTAAGCTGGTACCTTGTCCCATTCTTCGGCGTCCATCGTATGTGTGTACCGTACGGCATGTGGGGACTAAAAACACAACAAGTTATACAAACCGAAAGAACCACTGTGTATTTAGCTGAAAGCTGGGGTTAATTTAAAAGGACATTTCTGAAACAATGTGCTGTTGAATAAACTTCACATTTCTTTCAGTTTTTGTCAACTTCAGGACTGTGCAGCCAAAATCTAATAATCTCGTGCTTTTCAAGGTATACAAGTTTTGCCTCAGCTGGTGTGTTTCAGGGAAATGACTTGACTTACTCAACTTATGCACAATCACTGCTGAGAAAACAGTTTTAGCCCACACAACATGGGCTAAAAGCAAAACTCACACTTAAAAAAAAACCTATACATCTGAAACAGATAAAAAAAAATCTCACACCTGATCTGCTGCATTTTAACAGGAAGGCTAGAAAAAAAGAAGCTATATTTGGCTTTGTGTCGGTGGAAAATGAAGATAGAGAAAGATGGATAAACACGGTATCCAACCCCCAACTCCCCCAGCTCTGGTCAGTGTCGCTCATCAGCAGTACTGAGTGATGGCGCATAGACTCAGGGAGAGCAGGGAGGAGAGACACAGCAGGGGAGGGGGAGGGGAGTGCAAGCTGTGGCAGCCATTTTATAAGGCGGCCTGGAAACAAGCAGAGATTCTCATTCAGGAGTCTGGAGACATCTAGAAGAATCTTTCAGTGGGAATTTGACCAAAGTCGATGCTAACGTGCCGCTCCAAGTCAGACTAAGACGTTCACGCCGTCATGACTTCAAAATCGAACGCCCCGGCAAGCGGCTTTCCTCATCCGATTTTATTCTTTCATCTACATGTTGAACAACAACGCTGGGGCTGATATTAATTAACACTTTAGCTGTGTGTGTGTGTGTCTCAGTTAACTTACCCACTAGGTCCAGGTCTCTGTCCTTGTGTGAAGCGCCAGTCATTGTTGGGGGGCTTTTGCTGCAGAGAGAAGAGAAGATGCAACATGAAATGGACGTTTCATTGCAGCAATGGCAAAAATGTGTCTCAGGTTTGTGTGTGTGTGTGTGTGTGTGTGTGTGTGTGTGTGTGTGTGTGTGTGTGTGTGTGTGTGTGTGTGTGTG
>CAEGAF010058252.1:0-16240 GCA_903067075.1 Micropoecilia bifurca | reverse complement strand
ATGATCGGCCGATCCCGATCATCCCCGATTTCACGGAAATCGGCCGATTATGATCGGTGACCGATCGATCGGCACACCTCTAGTTTTCACTGTTTTGATGTCCACAAAACAATGGATAAGTCTAATAATATTAATATCTTACCGTATGAACCAGTCATTAGTAAATGTTTTATTACTCAAAACTACAATCTACCTACAATGCATGTAGATTGTAGTTACAAGCCATGGCTGAATTAATAAAGTTATCCTTAACCAACTTATGTCAACAGATCATAATTAATAGTAATCTGTCTTTTGGACATGGTTGAAAAGCAACAAGTAAATGGCAGATAAGGGCCGTCAGCATCAAAAATCAGATCATTGTCTAATTTTGATGAGGTGAAACATATTGACATTTTACAATTGTCTTTTTTTAAAACAGTTTAAAACATAAAACTGCTTTATCTCAGCAACTTCACAAATCATTCTATTTGGATGTCCTCAAAAGCAGAGCTTGATGTATTAAAATATTTTGTCCGAGTGTTTACATCCATCTGAATAAGTTCGGTTAGGGTCAATTTCTCTGTGTAAAAACTTTTTAATCATGTATCAAATAGTCAAAACCTATGAGTTAATATGCCATTTAAAAGAGTTGTTTTCATGAAGGAGAATAAAGATAGTGGGAAAAGTCCACAAGGCAAAAAATTTGAACACAAAGAACTGGAGAATGCTTCATAGGATTTTCAGGATGCTTCATTCATGCTCTTCTACCAGTTCATTCATACAGACCCACCAATTACTTCGGGAAGTGGGGGTTCGGGGGTGGTACAGGGACCTGACTGTATGTACCATGGTCAGCACAGAATTAGGATTTGTGATTACATCTGATGACAAGCGCCTAGTGGCATATTGTCCTAAAGAGGTGACAAGAAATCTTAAAAAAAAAAAAACAGCAAGATCAGAAAAGATGAAAATGTACATGTTTAAAATGACGAGATGTAGTATTTTACATTCAACAGCTTTGAGCAAGATCAGATTTCTCATGAAAATATGGTAAGCATGTAAAGTACATCTACATAACAAGAGTAAGTCTGTAGTTTGGTCAAACGGATAACCTTTGTAGAAATATATCTTTTGCATATCAACAATGGCTCATACCAGAAAAATTAGAGTGACATTCAAATTGCTATATGCACATGCATGCAAATCCAGTGGAGCAGAACAGCAGGACAACACAATATCTACACTAAATGAGCCACTATGAATAGCAGAATAATAACAGAAGGCATCAAAAATGGATTTCAGTTCGGAAATCACCTACTGCTCTTAATCCGCAGACTGGGTTGCAAACGTTCGCTCGGTCTCAGTAATGCTTTGTCCCTACTGTAAAATGCTGGTTATGCCGTCAGGCGCCAGGCAGCCATTTAGGTGCATATGGAGCTAGTTGAGTCTCCACGTAAATGGCTGATGCATTTAGAATTTTTTCTTCCTAATTGCCGAGGGCCATCAGGACTCGGGGCCTCCTCCTGACGCGTTTAAAACCGCCTCTCCCTGCAGTACAGCTGGATGAACCATGTAAAACATCTCGATTCCTTACTGTGCGCTTTTAAACGGCAGTGTTAAGTAGGCTTTTTAGATGAGTACAGCTCTTTCTCCAGTCTTCGGTCAACCCCTTGAGACTCTGGATCAAACAATGAAAAGAACTGGAAGCTTTCCAAAAAAATGCTTCCATCACAACGTCATAAAATCTCTGACAATGCTATTATAAAAGAAAACAAACGCACAACACCGAAGCCGCCAAAACAACAATACCCTTTTTCCTATTACTCGATACCTTTAAAAGGTAAATGAACAGTTCGAGGCGGCGGAGCTGGTCGCAAAAATGTCAGCCTGCATCAATAAATAGCAAAGCCAATGCACTCTATTGTCTGATAGCATATCAGCAAATCCACCGGCAGAAAACCGACACAGCAACTAATTAGTCGTTCTACTGCAAATCGAACTCCACAGTCAAAATTTTAAAACATCTCTGCCCAAAGCCAGGCCTTGCGCAAGTCCTCGGACTCACCTGTGTGTCGTTTCGCCTCGGTGTGTACCGTCTCCGGGTTCACGGTCCGGTCCCCCTGACGCGCTGCAGCGGATTCTCACCACCAGTCCCCGGCACCGGCAGGCAGCACTGACCCGCTGATTGGGCCTCGACAGACTCTCATCCCTTCGTTGCTAACAGTAGGAACGCTCATTGGTGAGACAGTTACTCATGAAAACCAGACAAACAAACGAGTGGCTGCTCGTTTCTAAAGCAGACTCAGGCGGATATTTGATTGGTCAGTAATTTCCGCGGTGAAGAGGAGAGAAATTTGATTGGTCAGGGGGATTCCTGTTGTTTGTGTGTGGACAGAGAGCGGCGTTACTTCGACAGGAGCTAAAAACAATGTGCTTTTGATTTTAGGAGGGATTTCAGGAACTTTCACGATTCTCTATTATATGTTACAATACAACTATTTGAAGAGTTTCCTGGATTAGGTGAAGCTAAATTTATTTGCTCTAGGTTTAAAGCTGGAAAATAATATTTTATTAAACCACCCTATATTTTTGTTCGTTTTTTGCGTATTAAAGTACAAAAGATTGAAGGCAGATCAAACATTACTGTCAACTCAGAAAACGTGGTCTTAGTAATGTCATTACTTAGGAAAATCCAATCATTAAAAAACCCATGACCACTGCAGAAAGCTCCCAAGGGATCTTTATCATGCATTTTAACATAAAATGACGTTCTTTTTTAACCAGTAAATATATATGATTTTCTGTAAACATGCTAATCATTTCTAAGTGACAATTGTCCCTACAGGTCCTATGGATAAAGCACAAAATTTGAATAAAATATACACAAAATAAAAAAAATTTCAAATACTAACTAAACTAACCTGGGTCATGTGAGCACAACAATGTACATTTTCCTGGAGTTGGCTGATTTTTTTTTATATTTTAAACATTGCAGTCGGTGGATGATGCCTGTAAAATCCCTTGTCCAGGAGCAGAACTCAATACACTATAATAGTTTAACACAATTAAAGAAATACTAAAATTATTTATTATGACAATTAAGTATGAGTAGTCATATAAATAATTATAAAAGTATCAATAAATTGAATTAAAAATCATTTTTATATATTTTCCAACTCCATTGAAATTTGTCCCTAGTTTTTGTCAACACCGTCAGAAATGAAAAGAATGTAAAAAAAAAAATCAGGCATTATTAGGGGGCACCAGAACTTCTGAGGACCTCATGACCACTTCATTTCTCTTCCTTTGCTAAGAGGGCTAGTTAGCTCTGGTTAGCTTATGTTATTCTTTAGTTTTTTCTTCTGTCTTATTCCTAAGTTGCTTGTCACAACCATGATGTGTCAACACCAAAACTGACAATTTACAAAACTTTGATGAAATTTTGTGAAATAAAAGCTTAATTTTGGTATACTGTAAAGATGTCATGGACCTGATAAGCTACAATATGGCCTCCTTCAGAATAACATCATATAAATTGAGGTAGTTTGGCATTTAGTCAACTCTGTCAGATGTCAACTCCATCAGAGTTTTTGTGACTCATTGAAATTGTTGACAAATCTCACTTAAATGTGCAATCAATTCATTTTAATGCATTTTACGTAAATTGCATTACTTCACGTCTCAAGTTTTTCATTTTACTCACTAGTTTGTCAACATCTTCAGTTCTGTGTCTACTCCATCATGCACTGGTTTTAAATAATATTTATTTAAATGCTTCTTGAGAAGCATGGCTATGTTTTTAGGCAAGACTGTGAGAGAGCCGACTCCCTTGACTGAGAAGCAACCCCACACATGAATAGTTTCAGGATGCTTTACAGTTGGCATGAGACAAGACTGGTGGTAGTGCTCGCCTCGTCTTCTCCGAACAAGCTGTTTTCCAGATGTCCCAAACAATAGGAAAGGGGATTCATCAGAGAAAATGACCTTATCCGAGTCCTCAGCAGTCCACTCCCTGTACCTTTTGCAGAACATCAGTCTGTCCCTGAATTTTTTCCTGGAGAGAAGTGGCTTCTTTGCTGCGTTCCTTGAGACCAGGCCTTCCTCCAAGAATCTCCGTCTCACAGTGCATGCAGATGCACTCACACCTGCCTCCATTCCCGAGCAAGCTCTCCACTGCTGGTAGCCCGATCCCGCAGCTGAAACACTTTTAAGAGATGGTCCTGGTCCTGCTGGTCTTTCTTGGGCGCCCTGGAGCCTTTTTGGCATCAATGGAACTCTCTCCTTGAAGTTCTTGATGATGCGATAGGTTGTTGACTGAGGTGCAATCTTTCTAGCTGCGATACTCTTCCCTGTTAGGCCATTTTTGTGCAGTGCTATGATGACTGCTTGTGTTTCTTTAGAGATAACAATGGTTCACAGAAGAGAAACAATGATGCCAAGCACCAGTCTCTTTTTAAAGTGTCCAGTGGTGTCATTCTCCATCCCTGTCCTCATCAACATCCACATATGCAAATTGCCATTATAAAAACTGAAGCAGTAGACTTTGTAAAAATTAACATTTGAATCATTCTCAAAACATTTTTCCATGACTGTATATAATAAACAGCCTCCGATTGGAGAGTAAACCAGCTAGCAGCAGCTTTAGCCACAGTTGGGAAAATATATACACCGCTGTTAATGCTGTAACATTAAAAGGTTCACTTTCTGTATTAACTTTAATAAAACAATATTTACGTGTTAGATAGCCTTTATCAGTCATTGTCAACTCAACATTCTCAAACTGTATTTAAAGGAACCAGCCCCCGATTGGAGAGTAAACCAGCTAGCAGCAGCTTTAACCACAGTTAAGAAAAATAAACACCACTCTGTCAGTGCTGTAACGTTTAGAGATTTACTTTATCAACTTTAGTAAAACAGCACTTAAGTGTTAGCTGTTATTAGTCATTGTCAATTTACCATTCTCTAATTGTATTTAAAGGAACCAGCCATTGTGGAACAAAGACATAAGGTTTGTGGCCGTTTCTTGCAACCATCTATGTAATAATAATTATATTAAACACTGTACATGGTTACTAAATTACACAAACATAATTATCACATCTAACAATTTAAGTCATTGATAGAGAAAATGTGTTTACAAAAGCCATGTCAATTTTTTAGTACATTACGTTTACAACTTAAGAAGACGTCCATGCAGGGTCCTTGGCGGGTGCCAGTCTGCAAGTGCACTGGTGCCAGTCTGCAGTGAGCTGGTGGATGACAGAGGCAATGGTATATTGTAGTGAGTAGTTTGAAGCAGAAGTCCCACCATGTGATACACAGGGGTTTCCCAGGTGAGCACAAACTTCACACACTTTGTTTCCACAGGCACCACAGCAGAATCAAGTGTAACCTGTTAAAAGGAGTATGAAGTTGTTATTCATACTATCAATTTTCTACTGCCAAGTCTACAACCGCAGCAAAACAAAGTATAAGAAACGTAACCTTTTAATCATAACCTTTGATTAGAGAAATGTGAAGTTAATGAGCTTATATATATATATTTCTCCAATTAAACTTTAATATCTATCTGTCTGTCTGTCTACCTATCTATCTATCTATCACAACGTCTTCCTACTCATGTCTCTATCGTAGCAAGAGTTTGATTTCTTAGGACGTAATGGAGTAGCGGGTGTTTGACATAACTGTCAGGTTTTGGATTTGAGACTACAGGTAATGTCGCTACTGAGCGGGTGGTGAAACTAGCGTTAGTGAGGAGGAGTTAATACGATCATGCATTTTACATAATGGGTGGCAACCCCAGTCTATACTATAAAAATCTGATTAAGATTAGAGCCTAAATACATTCTATTTCCAAAACAGAAAGGCTCCGTAATGTTAGCCAGCTAACAAATTACTATTGCTATTCTAGCATATCAACTAACAGATAGAAAAAAACAAAAGACGTAACTTAGTAGTCAAACTGGTATCAGTAAATTAGGAATTTGTCCAGTTTAGATTATGTTGATGAAGAAAAATTGTTTGTAAATAGTGATATATTTTAAAATCGTATTTGTGGCAACTGCTTTAGAGTCCAGAAACAGCGATAACTCCACACACCGGAACTAAAGTTACATTACATCGAGTCAAAACGGATGTTGTGTGACGTCATGTGAAAAGGGTCTATTGACATGAGGATTCGACAGACAATGTAAGATGGACATATTATTGTATGTTGTGATTAGAATATTACTTTACTGTATTTATGTCATCCGGTGAGATACCAGCTAATATTAGCTATAGTGCTTGGTGTAATATGGGGTTCATCCCCCCTAAGAAGGTTAACCGAGAATCCATGAATTAAAAAAATATATATTATTCTCTAACATTGAATTAGATTATCTTACACAAGTGAGTACCTTAGAAATGAAACAATGTAGCATATATTTTAAAACTTATATTATTTATGTACATTGCACCAGCAAAGTTTACAAAGTGGTAAAGATTTGTGTCATTATTAATCATTATTTGTGTTTGTATATTCATATAAATATGTACTGATATTACTAAAACAATTATTAAATTATAAATGGTTCTGTGCTTTGTAAAATGCTCATCATACATCAATATTAGAATATTCTATTGTTTTCCTCGCTAAGCATATTTAAATATTCTGAACTATGTATCAATACAATTAAATAATACAATTGTTTATAAATGTAGCTTTGATAGCTGTTTGAATAAGGTTTTCAGTAACAAAAATGTGTGTTATGTTCAATTAAATGCACTGATATGTCATTGTGCCTGCTAAACACATAAGGGTGAGTGGAGCAGTTGACCGCCCCAAAATCTAAATCTCATTAGTTACAATAGGCAAGAGCGGTCCAGGAGGCGTCTATTCTTATGCATAGGAGCTCACTGTTAACGGTCTCTTACTCTGCAGTTGTGGAGTCACAATGTCTAGGGTCATGAGCACCCCCTGCCATGAGGCAAGAGGTGCCTCACCTCGAATCTGTTCTCTGCCGTTTATGATCGCTTCTCCGCACATGAAACACATTACACGCACAGTTGTTGCCAAAAAGCTCTGTATATTATAGACATAAGCTAAATTATTTAACATTAGTTGATATATTAAATATTTTTTAACCATTTTATTGGCGATGTACAGACAGGAGGAACATGCTCTCATAGAATGGCAGTTAGCGAGATGTTGCGCAATCCCAGGTGAGGCTCAGCTCGCTGCTGCCTCACCAGCTTTGCTTACTGTCATTGTGGAAGGTAACTTCTTGACCCACATGCAGAAAGAAAGAACCAAAAAGCAGTAAAAGATGTTTAATAGAAAAACAACAAAACAATACAGCTTCAACAGGGTTCTTGGGACTCGGCAACAGGAACAAGCTGGAAGAGAGGATGAACGATGAGTAAAGGTCTGTGGGATGTTTGAGTTCTGAACGAGCGGGACCGATCTTACTATGTCAGGCGGCAGGTAGGTGGGGGTGGATACTGGGATCTCCTGGGGTCGTTTCGGGTTTGGGGATCTGCTGCGGGACCAGCCGGTGTAGGTGGGAACCAGCGGACGGCGTTGCAGGGCGGACAGCTGCGGACCTCAGCTTACCAGGGCAGAATCGAGGTGGGCAACCGGCGAGGGGTAAGAGGGTCAGATACAGCTAGGAGCTCTAAGCCTCGGGGGTTGACCCAGGACGTCTTGAGGAGGTTGTCTGGAAATGGATAAAACACAACAGGTGCACTGGAAGGTTCTCAGAGGAATCACTAAACGCTCTAGTGGTGGCCTGCAGTACCATTACTGGTTAACAATCTGGCATCGATGGGTTGGCTGACTCCACTCTTAAGCCTCCTCGGAGATGAAACAATCTCCGACAGGTGTGAGGATCCCAGCGTCCCTGGTCACGCCCACCAGCGATCATCCAAAAGGCGGCACCTGGTGGAAGGAGCGAGAAGCAGCAGGAAAACCACCCGAGTACCTAGGATCACCGCAGTACCCCCCCCTCAATGACCGCCACCCAGCGGGTCAACAGAAGACGAAGCTCGAAAATCAGTAAGCAAAGAGGGGTCTAGAATGAATAAACCAGGCACCCAAGAACGATCTTCCGGGCCGTAACCCTCCCAGTCCATGAGGTACTGCCAGCCTCTACCCCGGCGACGGGAGGCCACGACCCGGCGAACCGCATAAGCTGGATGCCTTTCCACATTCAGGGTGGTAGCAGGGGGATCGGCCGGAGGGCACAAAGGACTGGTCTGGATTAGTTTGATGTGTGACACATGGAAGGTAGGGTGTACACGGAGAGATGCAGGTAGACTGAGGCGGACAGCAGAAGGACTTATGACGGAATCAATAACATAAGGGCTGATGAAATGGGGAGAGAGTTTTCTAGACATTGCTTGGAGCAAGAAGCAGCAGGAAAACCACCTGGGCACCCATGATCACCAGTCACTTACTAGAATTTGAATGGGAAAATACAAAAATTCAGCGATTTTGAAGAAAAAGTAATCAAATTTGGTTAAACTAAATGGAAAATAAATATTTTATAGTACAAACCACAGGGTGAAAATAGCTGTATAAATTATTTTATCATTTTTTCTATGATGACAGGTGTGGCTCTGCCACACTTGCCTCCCCTGACTGCACGTCACTGAGGCTCACATATCCTCAATCACTCCTGCAAGGGCATGTTTTTCTTTTACAATCTCTTTCTCATTCATTCTGAAGACATTCAACTCCCTGTATCGGGTTGGTGGCTATTACTACGGTGGCCGACAGGAGCAAATGCGCAGCAACAGAGAAAACATGCAAACAAAACAAAAGACGCACTCACAAATAAAATGCAGCAAACCAAAAAAGAGACGCAAATAATTTATGGTTGTATTCTTTTTTTGTTGCGTCTCTTTTTTTTGTTTGCTGCATTTTATTTGCATTTTGTTTACATCTATTTTTATGTTTGCTGCATTTAATTTGTGTGTGTGTCTTTTTTTTGTTTGCATGTTTTCTCTGTTGCATTTGCACCTGTCGGCCACCGTATATTACAAAATTAAATGATTGAAACCAAAATGCCCCCATGAGTAAAAGTCTCATGCACTTTTCAAACTTACCCCATCATTATGGCACCAAAACCTTTGGGGACACGAATGGCGTAGGAAGTTTACTTTTGTTTATTCAGACTTACTCAGGTCTCAGTCAGTCCAGGTTCAAGCAGCTCACATTCCAGTAGAACATCCCCGATGTTCTATGTTCTATCATTTCACTCAAAATTCGGGCTCTTTGCTTCAGATTCAGAAACTAGTCCATCTCCAATTCCACCATCTTTTTCAATAATATCCAACTGACTCCCCCGTTGTTCTCTCTTTTCAAGCACAATCCTTCATTCATCCATGCTTTTCAGGTATCATCATTCACAGTTATAACATTCAGATGTTACTCTTCAGAGAAGTCAACTGATTAGTTTGCTTTCTCTCATCAATTTCATCTCTTCAATCCTAATTCCACCGCATCTGAATCTTTATGTTCAGATCAGAATTTCAGCAAGCATTTCATCTCTATAGGTCCACACCTAATTTCAGAATCCCATAATCCAGCCACTTTAGTCTTGCTCAATTTCAGTCAAGTCCGGCATCTCTCTCAAACATAACTCCGCCCATTCTTTTGCATAGGAGTCCCCTCTTCAGCATCCAGTCAGGCTATCTCCAATCAGACATTCCAAGTTTTAGTTCGCTGGTCATTACAGGTGTACCATTCATCCGTCCGCAACAACCTCAGTGATTTATTACAAGCCCATTCTCTTCTCTGTTCAATTTAAATCAGACTCTTTTGGGGATCCTATGTTGGCTCGGGGAAAGTAAGAGGAAACATTTCCCGAAGACCAAACCCCCTCACAGTCTTCACTTCCCAAGCCCTCCATCATTCTCCCCAGATGACCAAATCAAGATCATTCATCCCCTCATCCCCTCATCCCTTCATCCCTCTCTCTTCAAGCACAATCCCTCATCCATTCAGCAATAAATCTTTAAATGTATATATTTGTTGTGTGGTCAAATATAACCCTAACCCTAAAGACAAAGAACAACAGTATATACTGGTCAAAGTGTCAGGAATGGAGTCTTTAAAGGTGGGGATGAACTAGAAGGTATACGGTGATGTGGCATCTTGCTTTTATTTTCTTAACTCAGGACATGAGCAGGTTAACCCTTGGTGAGACACCGGCATACATAAAACCCAGACAAGAATCCCACGTCAGACGAGGACACAACTCAAACTTAAACACTACTGGGGAACAGGTGAGGGAAATAACTAATCAGCAGACACAGGTGACAAGCAAGGGCCAAACTAATAGAGAGAGAACTGGAGAATAACTTAGGTTAAAATAAAACCTGACATCTGACAGGAAACATGTTGTATGTTGAGGTGTTGTGTTGGGTTTATTTTTTGTTTCATGTACACATATAAAACAAAAATAAACCCAACAAAACACCTCAACATACTAACATGACACAAAAGATACATAGATCATAAAGAAGTCACCTTACTCAATGTGTATAGACCACCCAGGAATGATAAACAGCTTATTAAGAACATTTTTTGACACGATTGCAAGAGAAGTATCTGGAATATTGATATGCGGGGTTGACTGGAATGTTCACTTAAGTCCTTTTCTGGACTCATCCAGCAAAATTACAAAGGTTCAGACAGAAGCAATATACATTAAAAAATGCTAAAAGAATTAGGGTTGGTGGATGTATGGAGGAACTTACACCCTCAAGAAAATAAAATGCAACATTTGTTCTTATTCACATCAGATGCATTCAAGATTAAACTATTTCTTTATGAAAAATGTTGATAAACATAGAATAATAAACTGTGACATGTAGGTGAGAGACATATCTGATCATGTGGGGGTGTATATGACACTCCACCTGGATAATGATCGCAAAGAAACCCTGTGGAGGCTTATAGCTTATTAAATAAAACTAAATTTGACAGTTTCATAGAAGAAGAATTCAAAGACTATATGGATCACAACAACACAGGGAATATTTCTCCCTCTATTTTATGGAACTTAGCAAAGACTGTTCTGAGAGGGAAGCTAATTATGCGGTCCTCCCATAAGAAAAAAGAAAAAGAGAAATGTTTAAAAGATCTCACTATAAAATTTAAATCTCTAAAAAATACAGCACATGGAAAATAATAATGACCACACCCTACCACAAATAGGAAAAACAAGACAAGCTCTAAACTGTTTATATGAAGACCAGATAGAGAAAAAAGCAATATGTATTAAACAGAATTATTATGAAAATGGACCCAAATCAAAGAAATTTCTTGTCTGGAGAATACGTAAACAACAAACTGATAGATTTATAAGAGACATTAAAAGAACCTTTTGAATTATGCTACTCTCAATTACACACCCAGCCTCACGCAGTAGACCCGTCCTCAGATTTACCATCTATAGGAACAGATCAAAAATAATAGGCTAACACAACAAATAACTGAGGAGAAGATTAATAAAGCAATTTCAAAAATAAAAGGGAATAAGGTGGCAGGTGAGGACGGCTACCCGACTGAGTGGTATAAGCACTTCCGGAAATCATTCACTCCACTGCTTAAGGATTGCTTTAATCATGTACTTTCTGGAGGGGAAACACCATCTTGGAGACGAGCAGTGATCTCAGAGATTCCTAAGCCAATATCCAAATTATACTCATGTCTACAAATGGGGAGAAAATATAATACAACACATATTAAGATTAAATGGGAAAAAGAAACCAAAATAACAATAACTGAAGATGTTTGGTTAAAAATATGCAATTCTGTGATTCACACGTCAAGTTCTGGCCTGTGGAAGGAATTTTCCTGGAAATGCATTGTACGTTTTTTGTTACCCCTAATATTAAAAGAAACATTGTAACGACACAGAAAAGGCAAAATGTTGGAGGAACTGTGGGAATGTGTTTGCAGGACATTTTCATGTCTTCTGAATGTATTAAGATCGCACCCTACTGGTCAGAAATGATCAAAGAAATTAATACTAAATTGGACTTAAATTTACTCTTTGATTTTACTGTGGTTTTCTTGGGCAATTTACCCCAAGAACTGGATAAGTTGGATAAATATCGCTTATTAATATTATTAGCAGATGCAAAGAAAGTTATAACTCACAGGTGGCTTAACGTGGAACCATCATCATGTTTGGACTGGAAGGACATAATTAAGGAGATTCACACAATGGAGAGACAGACTTTTTTATTAAAAACGTATAAATACAATAAATACTGGAAGAAATGTAACATTTATCGTAGCTCGATACCAACTGTATAATTATTGTAATTACCTCTTTTTTTGTTGATTATTACTCGACTGCTCTTGTCAAACTAGATGCCCTGTAATTTTTGTTAGAGGGTGTAACCATTCAATGTATGTTTGTGTATTTCTAAAACTGCTAAAATTACAAAAATAAAGTATAAAAAAACTCCCAAAACAAAACAGAAAAACATTGTCTCATCAAGAATTCCATTTTCCTCTGAAGTTCTATTTTTCTGATTCACCTTAAACTCACCACCACTCTCCCCCTGTCTTCATAATGCAGACGACCGCGGCTTCCATCCTCTGGACAAGAACCACACAATTTCATATTTTGTCATTGTTAAATTAAACTTTATTTTATCTGGTTTCCTGTTGTCCTGACTGTGCTCTGTATGTGAGCTGATATTATGTACTGATATCTTGTCACTGCAAAGTTTCCTTTGCATGGAAAATTAACTTGTCAAGTACATTCCCAGGTTCAGTGCCATTGCAGCCCCCATAAGGAAATTGACCCACAAGGACAATTTCCTTCTGGTTTCCCCAAAATCAAACAGCTTTCGCTCGTCTCAAGTCATGCCTGACCAGACCACCTGTTCTTACTTATTACAATGTTGCTGAGCCTGTCACCTTGACATGCAATGTATCTTATTTTAGTATTGGAGCTGCCTGCATGTAAAATGGCAAACCCATCGCTTTTGCATCACGTGTTCTGATGGATAGACATGGTATGCTCAGTTAGAAAATGAGCTACTTGTTGTTGTGTTTGCATGTACTAAGTTCAAAGATTTAGTATAAAAAGATGTTATACATACAGCATTTAATAACAAGTGAAGGTAACATAGTCACTTGATTGTGCTATAACATGGCCATATGTACCTGGAAAACACATAATACTATCCCTTTAAGATTTAATGAGAACGTCACAGAAACTACCTGTACAATGTAGTGACCTCAAGTTATCAACATACACTTTGTTCAGTGGTTCTTAACCTGGGTTCGATCATACCCAGGTTAAGAACCACTGACTTTGTTCCTGTCAGTAGATCTCACAGAGAAGAGAGCAGAGTGTGCCAACCTCCCTAGCTTGGGTATGATGGTCATATTGACCAAAGACAAACCATGAGAATATTTAGAGATGCCTTATTCACGAAAAAAAAAAAAAAAAAAATCTTCTCAACTTTTAAACTTAAGACTTGAGGGCCACTTTTTTCCCCCTGGTTGAGGTAATCATTTACATTCTTTAACAAACAAATAAATCAAAAACACATATTAATAAATCTAAATATCTTTATTTGGTTTTAAGTATGTTGTATTTTGCTCCACAGAACAAAATCAAAAGATAAACCAGACATCCAAACACAGCATGTTTTCATACAGAGACCAACAATTATGGAAGGAATTAAATGTTTGATATCACTTTCTGCAACCTCTTGAGTAAAACCACATGGGTCTATGTCTTCTTTTAAAAACCCACAATAAAACTCAAAACAATAAACCTGCCACTTTTAACATCTTCAGCGTAAACTTAAAAAGGGGATATTTAACCATAATGAGCTCTTAAAAGTAAACACTGGAGAAAATGTTGCCACACTGAATTTTATTCAGCAATATTTGCATTTTTATTCAGTGCTTATGGGTACTCTTGGGTCTAGGTTCTGAATTTAATTTATTGATCATAAATACCTTATGATTATAAAATTAAAGCTAAACATAAAATAGAGACTCAACAACATTTTAGCTGTGAATATGTTGTTGCATAAAGCGATGTTGTTTAGATGTTTTAAATTAAATATTGTCTTTTTATTTTTATAATAAATTCTAGGACTTCAGTAGGTGTTATTTACTTATTTTTTTAATTACTTGAATTTATGCACCAAAATCACTTTTAAAGAGCTAAAACTTGAGCATTGCGGGGGAAAAAAGAAGACAAAAACAATAAAAGTATGGTCATTGTATCATAAGGGTTCTTTAAATGCACATAATGAGTACAAATGTATAAACAAAAATGAAAAATGGCAAGTTCTTTGAGAATCTATACTCTTTTGTGAAATATGTATGCAAAACCTGCAACATAAATGAAAACTGAGATCTTGAATAATTACAGAGATTCTATGCAAACCATTATCAAGACAATCCACGTAAAAGATTTAATCTATTTATCTGTTAATTGAATGTACAAAATAAATGACCCAGTTCTTATTGTAAATTAAAATATAATCACTAGACCATCAATTTTCTAGGATGCAGTGTTTTGAGTTAAATTCCATCTTAAAAATATGCTATCAGAAGTTTCTATTCAAAGTGAACATAATGATCAAATTAAAAGTTAAAGAAATGTCCAAATCTGAAAATGACCTATCTTTGGCTTCGGACTTAGGGTAGTTTAGTATTTGTCAAAATTTTGTATATTACTAAAAATTGAAATCTGTAATTGAAATTGGTCTGAATTAAAACTGCATTTGTATTTTTTCCATTTTTTTGTGTCAAAGACCACAAATGAATTTGGGCTGAACTAATTTACAATTTTAAAGCTTTAATGAACAAAACTTACATGAGTGTTTGAAAACATGCAACGGGAGAATTAAAGCTTTATTTCCTACTAACACCACCTGCCACTTTCTACTTTTCTACAATTTAACTTTTTAAGATATGCTACTCATTTTCTTCCCCTTTCTGGTTCTTTATGACAAAAGTTTGAATTTAACTTAAGAAAAAGGCAATGCAATACTACAAGACTTATTAAAGCTAATTTACACACAAAACATTTAGAATTCCAATAATACATTTGAAAGTCACAAATCATTGAAAGAAAACAAAGATATTCTGTGCACAACTAAGGAAACGGAAGGATCAACTGAAATTAAGTGTACATGGAAAAGAACCATTTCATAAACAAGCAACATGTTTTCATTTTTACCACTAATTTAAAAGCTACACTTCTTCATACTACATAAATTCACTTTTTGGTTTCACATTGGTTTAACAGTTATCCAAAAAGTGAACAGATGAAAGGCCTTTAATTTAATGCTTAACCTCAAACAGACATAAAGACAAGATGGTCTTAGAGTTGGTCCTGTGGCTGAGTCTCTAAACTACGATTAATTTGAGATACTGAATATTAAGTTTTCTAAAGCAATAAGGCAGCTCTTAAGCAAGAGTACATAGAGATAGTTAAAACTATATATTTACATACACAGAATAAAACATACACATTCTTTTCATTAACTGAAGTTAAATTAGACCAAATCTCTCTTGCAGTTATAATTACCTAAATTATCTCTATTTACTAAGGTCAAAAAACTTGGTAAACTCTAAGTGACCTAAAACAAAAGAGCTTTGGTAAGATTTAAGTTCACACAGTGAGAAGAAAATGTGTTTGTATCTTTTTATTTGGTGTATGTAAAAATCTGGAGTGTAGATAGACAGATGGACAGAGATATAGATGGAGGAATTTATTTCTTGGGAAACTGCTGAACTTACCCACTACCTCTACCTTTGAAACACCTCCTTCTGCATAATTTTTACCCTTCAGAGGTATCTGTTTGACCCATTCATCTAAGCATTGTTCTGTGCTTTGGTTAGGCGAATGTGTCAAATTAAAGGTTCTGAATGAATAAAATACATTTTTAGTTGCATGTTTCTTTACAACAGACAAATATTTGGCAATAATTCAACAACTTTAAACATATTTTTTCCTTTTTGTGCTATAAAGTAGGTTTTTAGAAATATGCAATATTTTAACATCTGGTCACTTATAAAAGTTTAATGTTTGAATCAAGAAAACAGTTTCATGTCTGATATTCAACTGGATTAACTTTAAAAAAGTTTTGAAAATATGTCATTAGAAATAAAATGTAGATGAATCAAAATCAGAGATCTTTTTGTTTAGTTTCTTTTAAAGCAATCATATGGCATTATGTAACACCAAACATAAACAACCTAAAACTGAAAGCAATATATATA
>CAEGAF010058251.1:0-14996 GCA_903067075.1 Micropoecilia bifurca | reverse complement strand
CCCCCCCCCCCCCCCCCCCCCCCCCCCCCCCCCCCCCCCCCCCCCCCCCCCCCCCCCCCCCCCCCCCCCCCCCGACTCACTGATGTTCTCCAATCCCTTCAGCGCCTTTCGCTCCTTCACCTGGCGCTCATGACGAGGTGAATGTATCGTCGCCGCGGGGGGGAAGAGGGGGGAGACGGGGGGGAGCTAACGTTGCTCCTTCCCCCTGACCTTCCTTCCCTGGGGGGTTTATGTTTTCACACCCACCTGAATGATCTGTAGCTGCGCCACTGCCTCTGACCTGCAGCTCTGTCTTCCTGCCGCTGGTCGCTGGTTCGATTCCCGACATGGCGACATGCCTTCCTCCTCATGGCCTGTTTCCCGTCAAACTACTTTCAAGTAAAGGCGACTGGAGCCAACAAAATAAATAAATACTGTAAATGTGTCCAGTTACCAACCAGTCAGACCAGTTTGGTTCACACAGAAACAATCCAGACCAACTGGTCCGACGTATCAGGCTCAGTTCATTAAATTACCTTAAAATGGGTTGAAGTGTCCAAACTGTGTCCATCTTCATTATTAAAATACTGATAGATTCAAATTTAGGAAGGAAGTTTTTGTTTCCTCTTCATTTTGGAGAAACTGGATCCAAAATGATTTTACTGGAGGTCAAACGGATGAAAGGTCAGAGGTCAAGCTGTGAGCCTGGAGGCTGCTGGGTCCTAGACCCGGTTCTGACCCGGTTCTGATCCGGTTCTGACCCAGTTCTGACCAGGTTTTGACCCAGTTCTGACCCGGTTCTGATCCAGGTTCTGATCCAGGTTCTGACCCGGTTCTGATCTGGTTCTGATCCAGGTTCTGATCTGGTTCTGACCCGGTTCTGATCCAGGTTCTGATCCAGTTCTGACCAGGTTCTGACCCGGTTCTGATCCAGGTTCTGATCCAGTTCTGACCAGGTTCTGATCTGGTTCTGACCCGGTTCTGATCCAGGTTCTGATCCAGGTTCTGATCTGGTTCTGACCCGGTTCTGATCCAGGTTCTGATCCAGTTCTGACCAGGTTCTGACCCGGTTCTGACCCAGAGAAACAAATGTCCCAGGAAATGAATCCAAGCTGAACTGAGCCTGAAACATTAAAGTCATGAAATGTGAATGAATCCATGAATCACATTAATATTTAGTTTTATTTCTTTGTTTTCATTTGGCTTCCATGTTGCTGAAACAGTTTGTGAGACAATTTATTTATTTTGTTGTAAAGTTTGTGAGAATGTTGCAGCGGCTTGTTTGGATTTTAATTCAAATAATTTAGTTTTCAGTTGGAAAATCAGTGAAAACAACAAAACAAGGAATTAAACTAAATGTCTCTGACAGGAATCTGTCCACTTTCAAGTCTTCCCATTGGTTCACAGATGGGTTCAGGTCTGGACTTTGACTAGGCCATGACATCTCTGACTGTCCGACTGGAAGCTGAACTTTGACCCCGTCTGAGCTCCTGCAGGTTGTCCTCCATTAGCTGCATCCATCTTCCCGCAGCATGATGCTGCCACCATCAGTCGTCTCTCCTCTGCTCAGGTTCTCTTTCACATTATGACACTTTTATTCTTTTTCATGCGTTATTTTTAATAATTATTTGATACTTTTAGTTTTGTCCCTGAATGTTGGTCCAGCTGCGGGACAAACCGGCTCAGGCAGCGCGGACTCTGCTGCCGCCTGGCGGACGGACGGAGCGTCGCAGCCTCTTCTGAGCCAAATCAAACTCATGAATATTCATGAGCTTTGATCTGCGGAGCCTCTGCAAACCCAGAAAACCTTTGAATGGCCTTTAACTCTATATTCTGATTTCTAAAAACAATGAGAAGCTTTAAAAGCTCTGAAACACTTGAGATCATTTTAATCTGACCGTATTTACATCTTTATGTAGTTGGAAAGAAAAGTTCAGGTCCTGACAGCCTCCAGTTGGCATAAATGTTGTGTCATGTGGTCAGTATACAGTGTGAAATTTAAATAAATTACTGCCTGGTGACTCCAGAATAATCCTAAATATCTAATATATTAAGTCTGTAGCCAATTTGAAAAAACAAACTAAACTGGTTGTCAGAAGCAGAACTGAATTCATACTTAATGTCTTATGTCTCAGTTTCATGGTTGTATTTATGTTGTCAACATTATGTTGTGACATTTTAAAGGATTATTTAAATGTTTTCTAGTTTAATATGTATTGTTTAAAAGTGCTGCGAATGAGCTGTTGCTATAAACACTGACACGCAGGGGGCGCTGTTTGTTCACTTTGTCTGTCAAAAAAACTTTAATAAATTAATTAGTGTTAATCTACCGGCTCCTTCAGGAAATGGGGCAGCAGCAGAGCAGCAGCTTCAACCTGCCAGCAGGGGGCAGCAGCAGCAGCAGAGCAGCGACCCGCCAGCAGGGGGCAGCAGCAGCAGCTTTCATTGGATTCAGATCCTTTGATGAAATCAGTTGATCTTGGAGCATAAATGCAGCAACACTTTGACTTTGGTAAATAAACATTAGTTCATAATAAATATGATATAATTTATGATAAAAGACACAGAAGCAGGTTTTAAACGTTTCTTTGATTCCAATAGTCTCTCTTTACACTCCAGCCTTAACCCACCTCAGGTAGGTGGCGCTGTGGAGACAGAAACATGATGGGGCAGCGATTTAACAAAAATAGTCTCTTTAATGAAGATAAATCTGTTTATATATTATAAGTGTGAAACATTTGCTTTCTCTACAGTTGCATAGCTGTGGAAACATCATCTGACGATGCCGACGGTTCAATTCCCTCCTTTAATACTTTATAGGATTATTTTGGCTCAAAGATTCACGGTTAGAACTTGACCCCTGACCTCTGTCTTGAACCCTCTGGTGGGCGTCATGGTAACACAGAGTCGGAGGACAGCAGGAACAGTTTGTCCCAGAAAGCATCACGACCAAAACGAAGCGAAGCTGGAGTCTCCCAGGCTGACCTGTCCCTCGAACGCATCGCTCACAAAACCAAGTCCTGCTGGTTCCGGTCCAACTCCGGACCGACTCCTCACAAAACCAAGTCCTGCTGGTTCCGGTCCAACTCCGGACCGACTCCTCACAAAACCAACTCCTGCTGGTTCCGGTCCAACTCCGGACCGACTCCTCACAAAACCAACTCCTGCTGGTTCCGGTCCAACTCCGGACCGACTCCTCACAAAACCAAGTCCTGCTGGTTCCGGTCCAACACCGGACCGACTCCTCACCGCTCAGTGTGTGGAAGCTGCTGGGTCTGAAATCAGCAGGTTCTGAGATCCGGTCCGTGTCTGTGAGCTGAGCCAAGCATTTAACCAGGCAGTGAAACAAACGAAGGGAAGGGGAAGTACTGGACCCGGTCCGGTCCGGTCCGTCCAGGCTCCTCCAGACATTCACTGAGCCCTTCAGGAAGCGTCTGTCCTCTGTCCTCTCAGCAGCTTTGGACCCGTCCAACAGGAAGCGCCTGGCAGCCAGCGGCGTCACCGGAACTCGTAGATGGCGGCGCTGTGCTCAGACACATGGGTCAGGTTCAGGGACTGGTACCTGGACAGAGGAACCAGAACACAGCATGAAGATAACAGGAGAACCGGACCAGCAATACCGGGCCGAACATCAACAAGTCCTATCACAACAAATTATACCTCTGTTAGCATTAGCACGGAACAGACAGAACGTCTGTTAGCATTAGCACAGAACATACTGAACGAATATTAGCATTAGCACGAAACAGACAGAACATCTGTTAGCATTAGCACGAAACAGACAGAACGTGTGTTAGCATTAGCACAGAACATACTGAACGTCTATTAGCATTAGCACGAAACAGACAGAACGTGTTAGCATTAGCCTAGAAAAGGTTCTGGTCATTTTTCCCAGTAGATAAATATATACATTTATTATCAGCTGTATTAATGATGACACTGGTTTCACTGGTAGCCTAACTGGGATCCCTGGAGCTGCAGCCGTTACCATTCGGAGCTGCGGTGGTAGTAAAAACCCTCGATAGTCGCTGTGGACTTCTGGAAGCAGATGTAGTAGAAACCAGCGAAGGAAGCGCCACTGATGTCCTTAATTGTGTGATCAGGAACCAGAAACTGCTCCTGTGGGTCAGAACCAGGAAAACCGTTAGCGGCAGGAGAACCGGACCCAACCAGACCGGACCGACCTTTGAACTCCAGCTTACCTTCCACCTCATGAAGATGTAGTCGGAGCTCTGCAGGTCCTCGTAGTCGAACTCATCAGCGTTGAAGGTCTTTGCGTACTGGAAGAAGGCCTGGAACTTCCCCTGAGCAGAACCGGATCGTTATGGGATGAAACCGGATCGTTATGGGATGAAACCGGATCGTTATGGGATGAAACCGGATCCTTATGGGATGAAACCGGATCCTTATGGGATGAAACCGGATTGTTATGGGGATGAAACCGGATCGTTATGGGGATGAAACCGGATCCTTATGGGATGAAACCGGATCGTTATGGGATGAAAACGATGAAACAGGATCCTTATGGGATGAAACCGGATCGTTATGGGGATGAAACCGGATCCTTATGGGATGAAACCGGATCCTTATGGGGATGAAACCGGATCCTTATGGGATGAAACCGGATCGTTATGGGGATGAAAACGATGAAACAGGATCCTTATGGGATGAAACCGGATCGTTATGGGGATGAAATCGGATCGTTATGGGGATGAAACCGGATCGTTATGGGGATGAAACCGGATCGTTATGGGGATGAAATCGGATCGTTATGGGGATGAAACCGGATCGTTATGGGATGTCTGGGGACCCGGACCGTCTTAACAGGGTCTGAAACCGGATCATTATGGGATGTATGTCTACATACCCAGTGCTTACGATCCACGTCTTCGTCTGCGTCCCACTTCCTGGTGAGAAACGGACGCTTCCTGCTGATGATCTCTCCAGCAAAGAAGGTGGTCAGTGTTGGGTATTCCTTCAGAAACAAGCAGGGGAGGGGCAGCCTGGTTACATAACACTTAGTGAAATGTTTGGAGGATGAGATGTGAAGGTGTTTGTTCAGCTGAAGCTTCTTTAAAGAAGCTTTAGCTTCTCTAACGTCCCATTAGCCGAAACATCTGTACGTCATGTTGCTATGGTAATGTAACGCTAACAGGCTGTTAGCATATCATGAGGGCCATCATACAGCAACAGTCTTCAGTCAGAGGCTTCTTTGGATATGCTGCAAAACTGACTGCTCATAAAATCTTATGAGTGTTCATAACTCATAAGATTTTATGAGTTATGAACACGTTTAATTTGTCTGTGGGATAAATGGAGGATTTTTTAACACCGCAACTTGGATTCATTTATTATTTACCTGAATATCTACCAAGAAAAGTGAAATAGTTGAATAAAATAAAAAGGTTGGATTGAAGAGCCAGTAAACTGTGGACATGTGAATAACTTTTCAGACAAATATGTTTAGATATTTTAGTATATTTAGTTAAAAAACAGATTTTCTGTCTGGAAACAAAGAAGAAGAAGAATCACTGACTTCTGTCAATCCTTTGATCTTCAGGTATCCACACAGGTAGGAGTCCTCCATGGTCACATGCTGAGGGACAGAGACACAGAGACATTTCTGTCCATGTACACAGCAGATAACATCCTCCTGCTGTTCATAAGGACATATCAATATGTAAACTGCCTTAAATAATAATTAATAATCATAAATAATCATTACAGATGGCTCTTTACTAGCTGGTTTGGGTTTAAACTAGCTGGGTTTAAACTAAAGACTTTCCCACCTGACCGTCTCCTTCCTACCTGTAAAACAACCTCCACGTCGTAAGAGTTTCCTTTGCTTTTCTGGTGGCCCCTGAATCTGGAGCCGCTGTACAGCAGCGACGTAACGACGCCCGGCTGCCGGGTGTTTATGGGCGGCGGCGGGATAAGCGAGGCCGAGGATGTGAAGGCCGCGGGGAGGTCGCGGAGGTATCCAGCGGGGACCGGCATGGCTCCTGCTCCGCCGACCGGGAAGGACTCCAGTCGCTCCTAGAAACCGCAGAATAAAGGCTGGACCCGGTAAAAACCATCCAAACACCGTTTATCTCCGCCGCGGCGCAGTTTAACCAAGCCGCCCGAGAACTAAAGTGGACTTGGTCTCTGCGCTCTGACCGGGAGCATCAGCCTCCCTGATTGGTCGACGGAACTCACGTCCCGAACATCGGGAACGCTGATTGGAGTAAACCACGGAAGCCTTTACGTGAACGTTCGAGTGTAGTTTATTTGGTGGCGTTCCGCGGTTCTACTGAGGTTTTAAAGACTACATTTCCCTTCAGTTAAAGACAGAAGAAGGTCAGAAGCGCGTTTCTGAACATAGGAGCTGCTGCGCAACACGAGAAACAACCAGAACAGCAGAAATTAGCAGACATTAGCTTAGCATTGTGGATTTCAATTAGCTTCGTGGATCTAAATGAAGAGCCGTCAGTTATCTGTGTTCCTCTTTAAGCTCCGCCATGTTTAACAGTGTCGTCAGGCTGCAGAGCCGCTGGGTCTGGACCTTCTGTAAGGTGTTTCCCAGACATGAAGTCCTCAGGAAGGGGATGAAATACTCCACAGCCTCAGCAGGTAGGAGGAAACCGGGCAGATCCAACCTGCTGTCTCATGTCCTCATGGGTTATTTTGCTCTTTGCTAGAGAGGAAGAGATTCTACCAAGATGTCAGCATCTCCCAAGGTGAAGGTGAGCATCAGTGTGAAGCTCCGCCCTGGATCAGTTCATTACCTACAGGTCTGACCGGACCTGCTGCTGACTGGTGTTGATGGTGTGACTGAACCCCAGGTGGTCAGTATGAGGTCAACCTGGACCGGAGGAAGCTGAAGACCCCCGGGGGGAAGCTGTTCACCCTGCCGAATGAAGCCCTGGCCATCGCCGTGGCAACGGAGTGGGATGCTCAGAGAGACGCCATCAGGTTCTACACCATGCATCTGGTACGGACCGAGACACTGAGCACATAGAGGCAGCGTCTCTGTCAGGCTGATGGAATCAGGACCTCTGACCTCTGACCTCTGAGCGGATCCTGGTCCTGATGATGAATGTTTTCTGCAGACCACGCTGTGCAACACGGCTCTGGATAATCCCACCCAGCGCAGCAAGCAGCAGATGATCAGCTCCGCCCTGAAGTTCCTGGAAACCGACACCATCTGGTATCAGGCTTTACATGAATGTTTCTCTGCTGAGACATTAACTGTCTCTGTAGCCAAAACTGAGACTTTCTGCCCTTTAAAGCTACAGATAACTGGACCTAAACTCACTTCCTGCTGTGTCCAGGTTCTGACCTCTGATCTAATAGTTTTGTCATGTTTATTAGTATCTGTAAAACCTGGTTTGCACCAGAACCTGAAGGCGTCACTCAGCGTCTCAAACTGAAACATTAGTGGGAAAGTTTAGTGGAAGAACAATCTGTGTGTCTGACTTGAGATCAGACTGAATTTTAAACAGGTTTTCTGTGGTTTCAGCTACAGAGTAGATGAGCCTCCAGGTCTGGTTGAGCTGCAGAGGAACGAATGGGATCCTGTGCTGCACTGGATCGAGACCAGGTAACCTGAGCCTCACCTGGAGACGCGGCGGAACCACAACGACCCGCTGACCCGTTTCACCCACAGATACGGCGTCACCATCGGGTCGTCGTCCAGCTTTCTGGGCCCCCAGATCCCAGAGGAAACCAGGGAGACGTTCAGACAGCATCTGGGCTCCTTCTCCCTCTGGTCCCTGACAGGTGAGGCTCACTGCAGGCCGGACCGGACCGGGCTGAACCGGGCCGGTTCCTGCTGACGCCTGTCTGCTGTGCAGGCCTGGAGTTCGTCATCACACAGCTGAAGTCTCTGGTTCTGACCCTGGGGCTGTTGGACCGGCACCTGAGCGTAGAACGGGCTGTTCTGCTGTCCAGACTGGAGGAGGAGTACCAGGTAGAACCGACCAATCAGGAGCCGCACCTGGTGCAGGGAGTTACCTGGAGTCACACTGACCCAGGATTGATATCTGTATTGGTCAATCAGTGACCATGTGATCCTAAGGGCAGATCTATTCAGTCTAGTTCTATGTTTTATTTATTTCCCATTAAATTCAAAATTCCTAATTGAACTTTCTGAACCATTTAGTTTATTTTTGCACATCTGACCACAGAAGTGAACTTATTCTATTAGTCAGTTTCTGTTTTTACATGTTTGACCAGCTGGTGGCGCCACTGCTGTTCTGCTGAACAGATACGTTACATTTATTTATCAAATAAATTAGTAATTCAGTACATTTATGTCTGTATTTAAAAAAGAAAGTTTGATGTCAGTTCAGCTGTTTTTCTGATTCGGTATCATCTGATACTGAACCTCAGCTATCGTATCAGAAGGGAATCGATTGGGTCCCTAGTTACCTGCCAGCTGTCTGTCTTCCAGATTGGTGGTCTGAGTAGATTCCCTCTGGTTTAAAGTGTTTTTAGACGTGTTGTCTGACCTGGACCGGCTTCCTGTTTGGGTTTTGTTGCTGCTTGTCAGATCCGGCGCTGGGGAAACGTGGAATGGGCTCATGACTACGACCTGTACGAGCTGCAGGCGCGGACGGCGGCGGGGAGCCTGTTCCTGCACCTGTCCTCTGAGAGCGCCACCGTCAAACACAAGCTGATGCAGGACTGACCGGCCCGGAAACCGACCCGGAAACCGGCCCAGAAACACCCGGACCGGCCGGGTCACCTGGCTCTGCAGCGGCCAATCACAGCGGACGGCTGTCAGGTCGTCTGAATCTCAGATCAACTTTTCTTTTTGTAGGTTTTTTAAATGTTGTGACTCGTCACTTTCTGTTGGGACGTTCTGGACCAGGTTGGTCCTCCAGCCTTTCAAAATAAAGCGTCATGTCGGTAAATACCAGCTCACCTGTCCAGGAGTTTGTTTGTCTGTGAGTAACTTGCTGACTCTGCATGTTTTCCAGCTTGTTTCTGTTTCCACAGCAACCAGCAGCTGCAACATCCCAGTGATTTCCCAGTTTTCAACAGAAAACATGTTTGTGGGGTTTAACCTTTGACCCCAAGAGTTGCAGGTTGAAGAATCCAAATCTTACTGATCTCACAGGTTGGAATTAGATTCTTGGATGTGATCAAAACTAAAGACTTGAAATTTAGCTGGTATTAATATAACGGATGAAAAGAGGAGCTTTAACACCCCAGTCCTGCACAGCCTCAGTGTCACATGACCAAACACATGACCTCTGCCCTCTCAGAACCAGATGGAGGCCGACGCTGCCTGAACGCTCAGCTGGAGGTTTAACATGTGTTAGGTGTTAGGAAATTCTTCAGGTATCTTTTTATGGACGGTAGCCATCTTGGATTCAGTGGTCAACCATTAAAATGGGTTACAGTCTCATCCTAACATGTGGAAACATATGGAAGCCCATTCCTGCCAGGAAAGAAAAAATAAAAGTCCAACAAGAAGTGATGATTTAGAATTTTAAAGTCATAATTGGAACTGTCCGAGTCATAATTATGGAAGTCTGCATGCCTGTCTACCTCAGTCAGAGGCTTCTTCACATTGCTGTGGTACAGACTGCTACAGGAGAAACTTGCTGCCCACATCCATCACCACCTATAATAACTTTTGGACAATATGATTTTACAGCTACAGTTAGTTTCCCTTTTGGGTCAACTAAGTAATTTTTAATTGAATTGAATAATTGTTTAAGTGTTTATTGACAGGAATAATTATGAAAATATCTATGTATTTATCTACAACTTTATTAGAATATTTGTAATCTAATTACTTAATAACTATATTGTCCTGTCACTGTTACCTGCTGTATGGAAATAACAGAACATATCCTTTATTTTCGTAGTTACATTGATGGTTCAGTGTTTTAGTCCCTTATCAGGAGTTTATTGACCTTTGACGTGTTACGTACAAAGCGTTTAATGAGTGTTGGGACCGTCCAATCAAAACGAAGCTCTAGAATCTGTCGACCAATTGCGTGAGCGTGTGGGCGGGGCTTAGCAGCCGTCTCGTGTTGCATCATCGCCGCCGTCCCATGGACTGACTGGTTTGCTGCGGACCAAGATGGAGTTTCTGCTGGGAAACCCGTTCAGCACCCCGGTGGGTCACTGTGTCGGTGAGTCCGGAGGGCCGAGCGCCGCGGCTGGACATGGTGGACGTTTCGGTGGAGACGCCATTTAAAATGCGGCTACTTTAGCATGCTAACCCTCTGTATGAGTGGAGCCTCGTTAGCCGCCTGGCTAACGAGCCGCTAGTCAACCTGGTCGCCGTGGAAACCTGGATGTTAGCTGGTTAGGCGGCTGGTTGTAGTTAGCCCAGTTGATGCTAACTGTATTAGCGGTCAGGTCTGTCTTAGCTAAGGGTTGGGGGGGAAGCTAACGCTCTGCTAGCCACCAGTCGTCGTCATCAGGCTGCTGCGCTTATGGAAAGACGTTAATGATTTAATGTCGTTCCAGAAAGAGCCACTGATGGGTCCCTGCAGAGCGAAGACTGGACCCTCAACATGGAGATCTGTGACCTCATCAACGAGACAGAGGACGGGTGAGTGTCCGTCGCTGTCCTCGGGTGTTTCTGGGTGTGTTGGGCCTCACTGCTTATCTGCTGCTCATAATCAGCTGCTTTATTCCTTAGCTGGTGTCTGAAGTCCAGCTTTCAGTTTGATTAGCTGGTCGTAAAGAGATCACATTAAAATAGACGGTGACTGAAACGCTGCAGCTGCTTAACCTTTAACCCTCATCATAACCTTTAACCCTCACCCTAACCTTTAACCCTCATCATAACCTTTAACCCTCATCCTAACCTTTAACCCTCATCCTAACCTTTAACCCTCATCCTAACCTTTAACCCTCATCCTAACCTTTAACCCTCACCCTAACCTTTTTTTTGTGATAAATCAACTAATTGCTGATAAATCAAAGGTGATCATTTCCATTTGCATGGTTGTTTTCCCTCCTCAGTCTAGAAACACTGGATGACTTGAGCTTTTGGTCTCAGCTGGTCGTTAGTCCAACAGATTTTATAATCCATTTTATCGGTTTGGTTTATTTATGTTGGATGTTTAAAATGTCTTCCAGTCTCATTGCTAAATGTTTGTTGGAAATTAAAGTTTATTGATCTTTGAGAATCTGTGCTTGGATTATTATGACATTTTAATTATATTACTTGGAAATTTCCTCAAAATGACAATATTATCATTTATCACAATAACTTCTGGCTCAGCTTATCACCCTCAGGCCTCAATCTCATTTATTACGTTTTCAGAAGAAAATTCAATCAGCTGTTTCCATAGATAAAGCTTGGTGTGTTTAATAGCAGCAAACTAAATGTTCTGCCTGCATCTGTTAAATCTTTGGAGAGAATTTAAATGCATGCCACACTTTTAAGATTTTGCTTAAAATTGAAAACTATTTTCCTTTCACTTCAGTTATGATCTCCTTGGTGTTCATGAAATTATAATATTTCCATCAATGTTTGTGGCTAACATGAAAACAACTCATAGATCTAGAAAATAGATCTAGAATCTCATCCAGGCGTTTCTCTTTAGCCGCTTTGATTCCTGCAGCAGCGTCTGTCCAACAGCTGCAGCTGATCCAGAAGCTGCTGCTGCTGTTTTGACCAGAACCAGGAGGATGGAGACATGATACCAGATCTACATCACCCAGATCTACAGTCTGTAGCTCAGAGAACAGACTGTAGATCCTGATAGTTTATAAATCACTGAACGGTTTGGAACCACAACACATTAAAGATCTGCTGCTGTTCCACCAACCTGCCAGACCCTCTGGTTCTGGTTCCGGTTCTGGATTCAGAGTTCACTTCTATGCACCACAGATCTGGACCAAACTAACAGAAAACTGAGAAACAGCAGAAACACTGAGCTCCTTTAGATCCAGACTAAAACCCTCCTGGTTGGTTTCATTAGATCAATTTATCGGCTGAATGTGACGTTTTACTGTTGATTCTGTGCTGCTGGACTTTCTGATGTGAAGCTCATTGAAACGCCGTGATGCTGGTGACATGTGACAGGCTGACATCATGTCTTCATGGCGTCAGCCTGCTGATGTCCTCCTGACCCTGAAGGCTCCAGGCTGATTCCGGCTCTGTCTGCCCCCTTCAGGCCGAAGGACGCCATGAGGGCGGTGAAGAAGCGCCTGAGTGGAAACAGGAACTACAGGGAGGTGATGCTGACGCTGACGGTGAGACGCAGCCGCTGCAGCAGGTGAAGGAGTGACGGTTCCCTCTGACAGCTGCTGCACCTCCACCAGGTTCTGGAGACGTGTGTGAAGAACTGCGGCCATCGTTTCCACGCCTTGGTGACCAGTAAGGACTTTGTGGACGGCGTCCTAGTTAAAGTCATCTCTCCTAAGAACAACCCGCCCACCATCGTTCAGGACAAAGTCCTGGCTCTGATCCAGGTAGGGCAGCTGAGGAGGTCTGGGTCGCTCTGGTTCCGGTTGGGTTACCTGAACCGGATCGGGTGACTGCAGCTCCAGTTCCCACCTGAGCGTCTGTCAGGAGGAGCGTAGAGCTGGAGCAACGGCAGTTTGGGTTGAATTACTGCCTTTGCTTCACTAACGATGTAATTCAATAATCGATTGATCATTTCAGCCTGGGCTCTGAACATGGCAGCCGAAGGCTTTGGGCTCAGACAGGAAGTGGATTAACCGGTTCTCTTCCTGACAGGAAGTGGTTAAGCGGTTGCTGGTTCTCTTCCTGACAGGAAGTGGGTTAAGCGGTTCTCTTCCTGACAGGAAGTGGTTAAGCGGTTGCCGGTTCTCTTCCTGCAGGCAGTGGGTTGACGGGTTGCTGGTTCTCTTCCTGCAGGCAGTGGTTGACGGGTTGCTGGTTCTCTTCCTGCAGGCAGTGGTTGACGGGTTGCTGGTTCTCTTCCTGCAGGCAGTGGGTTGACGGGTTGCCGGTTCTCTTCCTGCAGGCAGTGGGTTGACGGGTTGCCGGTTCTCTTCCTGCAGGCCTGGGCCGATGCGTTCAGGAGCAGCCCCGACCTCACCGGTGTGGTCCAGGTGTACGAGGAGCTGAAGAGGAAAGGCATCGAGTTTCCCACCTCAGAGCTGGAGACGCTGTCGCCCATCCACACGCCTCAGCGGGTCGGAGCCGCCGCCGCCTCTCACTACACGCCCGCTGACCTCTGACCTCAGCAGCTTGACCCACGGCCTCCTTGTGGTTTGCAGGCGGCGTCGGCTCCAGAGGGCGACTCGGCGCTCCACAAGTACAGCAGCAGCAGCAAGGCTAAAGCGGCGCCGCAGCCCGTCCCTCCAGCCTACAGCGTGCCGCAGCTCCCCAGCCTGCAGCCGGGGGGCGCCGTCACCCCCAGCCCCGAGCAGGTGCTGCAGCAAGCCGCTTCACACTGATGACTCATCTAGACGCCGATTCAAAGCTGCAATATGTGACTTTAATAATATGTGTAGAAAATGTTATAATGGTTTATAAAGATGAAGCTTCTCCCAATTGTAACAACCAATCAGAGCCGGGAGGCGGGACTTAGCGCTGTCAATCACCTCCATATTGTGCTGCTCGCCTGCCATAAAAGCTAATACTAGTTAGCATAGCCACCGATTATGGTGGGTCAGCAGTTTTCCTGTAATGGTTGGTTGTTTCTCTCTCATTAGCACATTTAGCAGTGAGTACATGAGGATAGTTGACAGCTGTAAGCCCCTCCCCTGGCTCTGATTGGTTGGTTAGCAGTAACAGCTGATGGAGGAGCAGGAGAGGATGGATCTGTTCACAGATCGTCTCATAACAGACAGGTTAACCCTAACCCACTGACAACATGCTGTCAGTGTAATAAATATGTAGAATCTCATTTTTCTTAAAGTTACAGACTGCAGCTTCATCTGGTCTACAGACTGCAGCTTCATCTGGTCTACAGATTGCAGCTTCATGTGGTCTACATGCTGCAGCTTCATGTGGTCTACATGCTGCAGCTGGTCCTCCTCCAGCTGCAGCCTGATGGCGGTTGGTCTGTGTTGCCCAGGTCAGCCGGCTGCGCAGCGAGCTGGACGTGGTCCGTGGAAACACCAAGGTGATGTCGGAGATGCTGACGGAGATGGTTCCGGGGCAGGAGGAGGCGTCGGACTACGAGCTGCTGCAGGTCAGGCCTCAGACCTCAGGTGGACTCTGAGCACCGCCAGCAGCCACCAACGGTCTGTCTGTGGTCAGGAGCTGAACAGGACGTGCCGAGCCATGCAGCAGAGGATAGTGGAGCTGATCTCCTGCGTCTCCAACGAGGCCGTGACCGAGGAGCTGCTGCACGCCAACGACGACCTCAACAACATCTTCCTCCGCTACGACAGGTCAGAGCCGTGAAGCTCCTGGTCTCCACCTGGACTCCACTGGTTTAAACTGGTCTCCACTGGTTTCCACTGGTTTCCTCTGGTTTCCACTGGTCTCCATCTGGTTTCCACTGGTCTCCATCTGGTTTCCACTGGTTTCCACTGGTCTCCATCTGGTCTCCACCTAGTTTCCACTGGTTTCCACCTGGTCTCCACTGGTTTAAACTGGTCTCCACTGGTATCCACTGGTTTAAACTGGTCTCCACTGGTCTCCACTGGTTTAAACTGGTCTCCACTGGTCTCCACTTGTCTCCACTGGTGTCCACCTGGTCTCCACTGGTCTCCATCTGGTTTCCACCTGGTCTCCACTGGTTTCCACCTGGTTTCCACTGGTTTCCACTGGTTTCCACTGGTTTCCACTGGTCTCCACCTGGTTTCCACTGGTTTCCCCTGGTCTCCACCTGGTCTCCACCTGGTTTCCACTGGTTTCCACTGGTTTCCACTGGTTTCCCCTGGTCTCCACTGGTTTCCACTGGTTTCCACTGGTTTCCCCTGGTCTCCACTGGTCTCGATCTGGTTTCCACCTGGTCTCCACTGGTTACCACCTGGTTTCCACCTGGTTTCCACTGGTTTCCCCTGGTTTCCACTGGTTTCCACTGGTCTCCACCTGGTTTCCACTGGTCTCCACCTGGTCTCCACCTGGTTTCCACTGG
>CAEGAF010058232.1:0-19875 GCA_903067075.1 Micropoecilia bifurca | reverse complement strand
TGTGTGTGTGTGTGTGTGTGTGTGTGTGTGTGTGTGTGTGTGTGTGTGTGTGTGTGTGTGTGTGTGTGTGTGTGTGTTTGTTTGTAATACTTTGTGGGGACCATCTTCCTGACACATACTACGTTGTGGGGACCCACTGTTCCTAGTGGGACCAAAGCCTAGTCCCCTCAAGGGGAAACACTGTTTTTGGGTCAGGGGTCAGATTTAGGACTAACCAATTGAGTTTTGAGTAGGGTTAGAGTTAGTTAGGGTTAGGTTTAGACTGTAGAAATGAATGGAAGTCGGTGGAAAGTCCCCACAAAGATAGTGTCTGTTTGTTAGCCTTAGTTGCCTCTGTGGGATGTTTCCTGGTATGATCATGGTTCTTTTTCTTGTGTGAGAACATGCTCATGTGGAGGTGGTATGATGGAAAAATGAAAGTTTGGGGGGAAATGCCACACCTCAGTCACACCCATTTAACCGCTTCATATTTCACAGCTTGTATACGGGGAATCACACCCATTTTTTTCCCCGCTTCTCCTCAACTATATGCTCATCTGCATGAGCAAATATCTACATCTACAGTTAATGCTCAGAAGATTGTGAAACATTTTTATTTAAGAAAAAATCATTTCTTCTCAGTTGATCCCTGGACAACAACTCTAATTTTCAGACAAATGAAACATTGGACTGAAAAGAAACATCAGTTATTTAAATTAACTACAATTACACAAAAATGTAATTATTTTTCTTGAATTCATTAAGATTGCAACAGATTTATATTTTGTCTGTCAGTAGCCACACACTACCAACAGACTGTGAAAACAAATAGGATGGATTACATTTAGACAGAACAGGAATGTAAGTACTTACGTCTTGATTGTTCACAAGATGCCTTTCTTTCGCTCTTTGTCCACACTAAGGGCTATAATCATGACAGGCACTCTTTGACTAATGCATTTTTGAGAGAAAAGAAAACACTCTCAAAATGTGACTCCACCCAATTTCAGCTTCCTTCAACTGCTTGTCAGAAATTAGAGGAAGAAAAAAAAAAGCGCTCTCACAAAATCTGGCATCGGCTGATGGGTTTGATTCACTGTAGGTGATCTGACACATTTTCTCACATCACTCATCACATTTCACCTTTACACCCAAACAAACACCTCCAGGAAAGGCTCCAGTCAGATGTTTGAAGCAGTTCTAATTGATTAACTCTATTCTGGAATGATGGAGCTCCTCACCTTATCTGACTGAATGTAGAAACCAGACGGAGAAAATCCATTTGGTTAGATAAGATAACAAACTTTGTTCATTGTTCATTCTGTGTTTGATGCATAACATTCTCCAACATAACTAAGAGTGTGCCAAAAAAATTGTACTCTGGCAAGAGTAGCACTACTCCAAGTAAAAGAAAGAAGTAATTAACAATGATTTAATAAAAAATGCATAATCAGACAGACCAAAGAGTTAAGTGGAAATTTTGGTATGTTATGGACGAAAATGACAATAATTCATTCAAGTAACAAAAAAATATTCCCTCCCCTCAAATCAGTTACTTTTAATAAAAAACTTTTACAGAAACTGCAGCTGTGTCTGTGTCTGGTGATTTTTTATTTAAAACATGTTTCATGTTTGGTTTTCATTCAGCAAGTAGAAAATTCAGAAATTATACAAGTAGGAGAAGAGATACTTAATAATAAAATTACCCGAGTAAAAGTAAAAAGTACAGTGTACTAAAAATACTCCTAAAAGTACTTTTTTAAAAAAGTTACTCAAGTAAATGTAATTGAGGAAATGTAACTAGTTAAAGCAGAGCCTTTGCAGAGGCAAATGGGACAAAAGGTTTTACGTATAAATCTCATTTTAAATAGACCCAATCCTCACAGAGCAGTTCTGTTTATAATGAGATTAATTGGGTTTAATCACTTCATGCAGACAGATCAAAACTCCTAAAAAACTCCAGGGTCTTTCAAAAAAAATCTGTTAAAAAACAAACTTAATCACTGAAGGACTTCTGGATAACCACTTTTTAAATTTAGTTGAATAATGACCTGAGTATTTATTCGATCTGTTAATCCAAGTTTTTGGCCGTTAGATGATTGAAGCCTAAATTCACTGTGCAGAATCATAACAACACAATATAATTCACTACATTTTCTAAGATATCAAAATGAGAAAAAATTAAACATTATGAAACTTTTGCTGCTTTATGAGCTTTGAATATGCATGAAATATCATTTCAGTTTTATTTCTGAGTAATATTATGTATTATGGAAGACTTGAAAGAACAACTCTATTTGCATCCTTTGTTTTCCTGGTTGTCATCGTGTCGAGGATTTTATCCGACCGACTGTGAGAACCAAGAAACCAATTTTACCCAGCAAACAAAAATAAATCTTTAGAGCTCATTGTTTAATATTTGCTGTTATTGCTTAATGTGTCAACCCCAGTCAGAGTCATTTGAAGGGCACAATCGTGCTGTTGACCAGAAAGATTATATTTGGTCACTTAGAATAGCAGCAAATCTTTAAAACAGTCGTTATACTTGGAAAAAGGGATAATTTCCACGGAATGCATGACTGGGTTGCACCATCCATTTCTCAAAGAAATGGCATGTGGCTGGGTGTGACAAGGACTTTAAAAGCAGCGTCTGCAGAGTTTTCAGGCAGAACACGCTTGGTGAAAACCAGACCGTTTTCAGCTCATCATCTCAGGAGGAGAAACACGACAGGAGCAGCCATGAGTCTCAACTGGCCTACTGACTACAGCTCAGGTGCAGTACAAAAACTCCATGATTTGATTTTGAACACAGATTAAAACTAAGTAGTTAAGTTTAAAGCATGTAAATATTTTCGTTGGAGATTTTAAAACTGAAGACATTTTGTTCCACCGTACAAAGCTGTTTTTAAAAAGCACAATAAATATTGAACATGCTTAGACTTGTCTCAGGTGGACATAATCCATAAAAATGCAAAGAGCACACGGCTGCGCCCAGACTGAACGGATCAAGATTTAAAAGAAAAATGGCTTCTATTAAGACACTTCAAGAGCTTTATGACTTCAGGCTTTAATGTTGGAGGCCTCACGGCATTAAAAGACCATTTCAGTGTCTTAAAGCTTAGTTTGGTCAGTTTGTAGTGTGTCGGACTTGGTTGCATGGCAACATTTACAAGAATACCATATTTTCTTTTTTTCCCCTTTTTCTACACCAAAATCCTCTCCTTGTTATATCCCAGCTGCTAAAACAAGCCTGGTGATTAAATAAGAACTTTTTACAATTTTAAAACAGCATTTATTTTTAATATGTTTGTGCGATTCTATCCAAGCCTATGGAGACATAATAAACAACATTTATCTCCATTCTCTTCCTGAAATTCTACTTAGCGAAATTATAAATAAAACAAAAAACAAATGTTTATGCTTTTAGAAATAGGTGATATAATAAAGCTGAGTATGCAATTTCCCATCCTTGGTTTTTTTCCTACACCTTCTATTTTGTTGCTTATATATTCTGCAAATTGATTTTGGCTCATGAGAAAACTGATTTTTTGCTTTTTTTGTGATATTTAGCTATTTTAAATTTTGTGATGATAATAATAACCCAAGTTTACAAAATCACACCAGCTTCCTTTATTAATATAAATAAAATCAAACATCCCCCAGAGCAGCTTAGCAGAAAAACAAACTTCATCTTTAAAAAAAATCTAAAATATTTCAGATTTTACATTAAATCACCTGATTCCATATGGAAATTTTAAAACTATAGATAATTATAAATAGCAGGAGAAGCTATAAAACATCTAAATCAATGAATGAGAACAGAAGTTTGGCAGAACAGACCATGATTATCTTTGCAGAGGTTTACAGCTCAGCAGGGCCTATTAGACTGACATGAGTCTGACTGTGAACAATTGTTATTTATTTGTTCCTTTTCCAGTTGAGTAACTCTGAATGTGTGTCTTTAATTGCTTGAGCTTAACAGATGAATTTAGAGGAGCTTTCAGGCAGACAGGTGTTTCTGCCTCTCATGTTCGGCCGCCAAGAACAACAGGACACACCTTGGAAGAGTAACATTAAACTTTCCAGGCATCTTTGTCAAAATAAAACAGCAACTTAATGGCTTTTATAAAAAAACATTTATATGTTGTAATTTGAGTTTGATACAGTGTTGATTAGTAGAATATAAAAACAGATTGTCAAACATTGGAATAATCTGGAGCTGCCTCTAATTTTATTAATCTATAAACAGATAAATATTTTTATTACTCTATCGCTCAGCTGTGTTTATTTATAATTAAAGAAAATAACTTTATCCAGAATTATTAAGCAGTTCAAACAGTGAATCTACTGCTGTGTTCAGTGTCTGGTTTGGTGAAGGTTGAGGAAAGAAAAAGCCAAAATGTAAACAGCAACGTGGCACCAGGAAGATTTACTTAAACTTGACATGAACGTGATGAGTTCATCAAACTACAGATGCAAAAACACACAAATCCTGCACCAGACAAAAGCATTGAACTTAAATGCAATGTGAGACAAGTGAGGCAGAAACTAATCAGGTACCAGGTGAAAAACATGAGCTGAGTTAACAGGATGGACCAAAGGAATAAATGCAAACGAGAAATAAAACCAGGCATCCAAAAGAGCCAAACTCATCTTCATTTTCGGCCAAATCAGGATCAGGAATGTTCTAAATCAGGGGACCCAAACTTTTTCCTGTGAGGGCAACATAACTTTTATCTTCTCTGCTGGGGGCTGGAGTCAGTTTGTAACAGAAAAAGTGTGACGATTGCAGGAGAGCCTAAATGTAAAAATTTGTTTTCCAGAAAGCACAATCAAATAACATTCTTTGGGTTCTTCACAGAAAAAATCCAGGAAATAAAACTATTTATGAAATAAATACCATATTTTCTGGACTATAAGCCACAACCCCAAAGTTTTTTTGTAGAAAAAAACAGTAAACATACACATATAAGCCGCAGATATATCTGCCGCTCCAGGTTTTCCACAGCGATGCAGCAGCAGCAAAGTTTGAGTCATAACAGGCCATTTGAATATCACATTTATTAGGGTTGAAAAAGAAAAGGTTGCCAAGTTTAGATTTAACTGAACTGATTGCGGTATTTTCCGAATGGTAACAGTAATGGTAACATGAAGGACCAACATGAAGTGCTGATCCTTCATGTTGCTATTAGCATGTGCTAAATGAAAACAGTCTCCTTCTTCTTCTTCTTTAGATTTCAATGGCAGCTCGCATCCATTATTGTTGCACTACTGCCATCTACTGGATCCTAATATCTATACCTCAAATTCTCATAATGATCCCATTATTTTAAAAAACAAACAAAAATCTTCTTTTTCCTCTCAATGCTATTTAACTGATCAACAACATTCTGAAATTTCAATTCCCTATTAAAACCTAATTCCGTTTTAATGGGCGCTTTCTTCTTTTATTTCCAATTTTGACTTCCAATGATTCCCTTCCTGCTAAAGAGAAGAAAAATCTCATATAAATGGCTTATAGTTCGGAAAATACGGTATATGAAAAAAAATCTAAAGGCTCTCTGGTTCAGGGGGCCGGACCAAAGGTGGAGGCGGGAACATGCAACGTCGCATGCTGTTTTTATTTCAATTATGTGAAGCACTTTGAAATGCCTTGCTGCTGAAATGTGCTATACAAATAAAATTTGATTGATTGATTTCACATTATCCAATCCCTTCAGGATGTCACAATTAATTTTGTGATTTTCTTATTTTTTTGGCAAATAAAATTACTACTTTTGTGGCTCTAATTTATTTCACAATATGTACATTTATGTATTACATTAACTTGACATCAAGTAAGGCTCAGGTATCTGCGTCGTAAAAGTACAAAGTATTGCCATAGGGTGGGCGTTAAAATATACAATAAACTTAGCGGGGAAAAATGTGGGAATCTGTTGATTTTACGTGAATTTACGGAATCACATAAAATGGATTGATATAATTTAGCATCTAGAGCCTTGAGGGCCACACAGAAAGCTAAGGTGGGACATGTTTGGCCCCCGGGCCTCATGTTTGGCCTCATGATCTGGAAGATAACAGACCCTGTTCAATACAAGAGAAAATAAAACCAAATGAGACCATGGGTGAAAATTAAATAAGACTAGCTGAAGCAGAAATCAAATTTACACAAACAGAAAATAACCCAAAGAAACGACACCAGACAAATACGAACCCAAACCTGAAGAAAAACAAGAAAAACCCTGGTGGTTTGGTGAGTTTGACTTTCTCCAAACATTTTGCTGTTAAGGTCCAACATTTCTAATCCAGTCTGTTCTGGACAGCAGAATATTTAAAGGTTCTGTCACACAGCTTAGATGGGCAGATTTTGGAGAAAATGTTAAAATATTTTCATTCCTCTCCGGCTGTCGACTTGAAATCTCCAAAGAATGTTTTTTTTTTCTTACAAAACATGACCACACAGTGAACTTGTCATTATTAAAACTGCTTGTAAAATAATCTGTACCAGATAATTAGAGAAGCTGTTTCTTTTCTCGGTTGTGGCTGTTGACATTTCCTCTGAGCCTGGAGGTTTATGCTTCTGAAGAGACTCTTACCTGAGTTTAATGAGGGAATCTGTAGGTGTTGCTCTTTTTTAAAAAGCCAGAAACAGTAAATGAATTAGAAGGACTGGAGCCACAACCTTAATATCATAATATGATATGCTTACCTGTAGCTCACTTTCACTACACACTCATTCACACAATAATTAACAGGTAATTATTGATTCATTTAACCCAAACTTTCTCTTCGTTGTTCTTTTCTGGCAAAAAAAAAATCCACGTTCAGATATTGCTCAATCTGTTTTTGTGGTTGGATTTATTTCCTTACGGTTCTTTATCCATCTTTCTTTGCATGAGGCTTGTGGATTTCTGAAGTGTTTGCATAACTCTTGAGGATGTTGCTGCAGAGGTTAAGGAAAGGGTGTGTTTCATTGTCCTCTCCTGGTTTGGCATGACCCGTTCACACACACATGAGTAAATTAAGCAACCAGCACACCCAGTTTCTGCTGTCAGTGTATGTCAGCAGACTTTTGACGTATTGTTAGTAGCAGAGTTCAACGCTCACCACGCCCCGTCTGCATCCAGCTGAACTCAACAGGCAGGATTAGTTTTCAGAACAATCTGAGAAACACTTTGACCTCGTTAATTACTCAATAACATGAACTACATAAATTATAAAGCTTTAGAAATAATCTGAATCATCTTATAGGGCCAGAATTCATTAACAAAACCAATTAAACTGTTAAAACAACACAACAACAATAACTTCCTGTTCCTCCAGGATGTTGTGATTTCTTTACTGTACTGTACTCTTTGCAATCAAAATAATACATTTTGTGGTGCCAATTGTGAAATATTTGTAAGGAATTTGATATTTGTGCTCATGTCTGATGTTAAATGAGATTTTTTGTTACTCGCCGTATCGATTACAGAGAATAACTTGACACCAAGTAAGGCTGATCCAGCAGTCGCTTAACCACATTGTTTTCAACCTGTTTTGAGAACATTTGCAGATTTTGTTGATTTTGTGTGAATTTTGCAGATCTGTGACAAACTGGATGAACTTATTGATGTAATTTAGAGTCTAGAGGGCCACATGAAAATCTGTGGTGGACCAGATTTGCCTTTCCTTGAGTTTGACACATGTGGTCTAGATTTAAAGGAACTCAGTATTTCAGCCGTTTTGCAGTTTTCTGGAAATTTGATCCAGATTTGTGGTGCATAGAAGCTTTTCTTTCTGTCTTTTCTTTATTTGACCAGGTGAAACTTCACAAAAATCCAGATCTGATATGTAAGAGGGAAATCTGGAACCCATTACGACCGAATTACACAAAAGTAAAACAAACTAAACCACATAAGCAAGTTCAAAACAATCACAAAGAATACAAGCAATTATTTTTGATTAATACGCTGCTGAATGCTCCTCCTCCAGGTTTGGGTTTAGTTCTGGATGCAGAGCAGAACCAGAACCAGAACCAGAACCAGAACCCGAGAGGTCTGGAAGGTTGATCCAGCAGCAGCAGATCTTTAAGCCCATCAGTAATTTATAAACTACCAGCAGTAGTTTAAAGTCTGTTCTCTCAGTGAAGGACTGTAGAACTGGATGATGTAGAAGTGGGTGATGTAGAACTGGGTGATGTAGAACTGGGTGATGTAGAACTGAGTGATGTAGAACTGGGTGATGTAGAACTGAGTGATGTAGAACTGGGTGATGTAGAACTGGGTGATGTAGAACTGGGTGATGTAGAACTGAGTGATGTAGAACTGGGTGATGTAGAACTGAGTGATGTAGAACTGGGTGATGTAGATGTGCTCTATCTTCCTGGTTTTAAGAGAAACGCCTGGATGAGTTTCTTTATGTCTTGCTGAGACATTAACTCCTCTAACCCTGGAAATGCTCTTCAGGTGATAGAAGGCCGACTTTGTAACTGTCTCTATGTTGCTCTGAATGTACACATCTAGTTTCTGTCTGATTAATGTTATGATTCTTATGTATTCTTTGTTTGTCCTGTCCTGTTTTTGTAGTTTTTAAATTAGTGGACCTGCACAGTGACACCAACAACAATGAGCATCACACCAGTGAGATCTCTGTGACGGAGCTGATCGTCAGACGAGGCCAAGCCTTCAAACTGACCCTCAAACTGACTCAACCTTTCAACCTGGGCTTTGACCAGCTCATAATGACTGTGGGGACAGGTTGGTGCCAACAAATTCATTGTTTCTATCTAGGCCTGTGATAAATCAATTAATCACACGATAGATTAAAAGAAGCTCAATAATTCCCATTTGCATGATTTACCGTTTTTCTCTTTCTACCATAAAAACTGGATATTTGTTTACAGAGACTTCATAATTAAGTGTATTTGTTGTTTTCTAAAATGTCTTCCAGGTCCATCCAAACATCAGTTAAACCTTTTAGTTTTATATATAAAAAGCCTTTTAGTGCATTTGAGTTGATATTTATCCATATTAGTTTATCCCAAAAAAAATTCAATAAAACATGTTGAAGTTTATGACAAAATGTGAGAAAATGCCAAAGATATAAAACTTTCTGTTGCTGTTAAATGTTGTAGGAATGTTTACTTCATTTAAAACTAAATATTTTTATACATATTTGTTAAAATTATCACTATATTGAGACAGTATGGGATGACATGCTGTCACAATCCATCTCCTCTGCCTTCTCCCAGTGTTCCCAGTGCTAACTGGAAACAACCAGTCAGAGCCAGGAGGAAGGTCTTAGCGCTGTCAATCACAATCTGGGTGGTGCTGCTCTTTCCTCCTCATGCTCTCTGCTACTACAACTTTTCCTGTTAGCAAGATTCATTCTGAATTAGCCACAGATGATGGCGGATGAACAGTTTTCCTGTGATGACAAGTTGTTTCTCCGCTTTTAGCACATTTAGGAGCGGGTACATGAGCACGATTGACAGCATTAAGATCCGCCTTCTGGCTCTGATTGGTTGTTTTTGGTGCAAACTTTTCACAGATTATCTTTCTCATCATAGCAAACGGTCACAGCATGGAGGCAATTAACAAATATATGATGAACTTTTTTTTGTTAAAGTTACATCCTGCACCTTTAATAGCAATTTTTATTTGCATGGGTCCTATGAATTTATCTCTATTATATAAAGTTTCATATATTTATTGTAAAAAACTGAACTGATACATGCATCCAGAGGATTGTTTCCTAACTCCTTCAGCTGTGTCTGTTTGCAGGAAAAGATCCATCGGAGGATCGGGGGACGAAGTCTCGCTTCGGCGTCCCGGGCCGGTCGCTGAATTCAGCTTCAGCCAAGGCCGTGTGGAAGGCAGAGCTTCAGCGAGGCTCTTCTCCTGAAACCGGAGTCCTGGTTCTCATCGTTTCACCGCCAGCTGACGCTCCCATCGGCGAATACACTCTGTCTGCCAGCTTCAAGGACAAGGAAAAGGTTTTGGCAAACTTCTCTGTCCTCTTCAACCCGTGGAGTTCAGGTGAGTTTGTGGGTTATTTGTCTTTTCATTTCGTTCTGTTTGTTTTTGAGTGCGAGGGGACGTAGTGAGATTTTCAGAAGTTTCTAAATTAACTCGGTGTTTCTCAAACTTTTTCAGGCCACTTAGCCTATTTAACATTCACCTGATAAGATAAACAATTATTTTAAAAAAATTGATTTTATTTTGCTTTAAATTAAGTACTGAATGTTTGAATAGACAAAAGAAACCATTTTGACCCAATAATTACTTTTAAAATTTGTTTGTACTCAATAAATGGCATATTTTATCTTCATAACCAAAAACCTTTATTTTGTATAAGATATAAAAAATATAAAAACATATATATCTATTAAAGTTTGAGACCACCACAAAATGATCAGTTCTCTGATTTTACTTTTTACTTTTTCCAGAGACATGTTTACTCAATGCAGACCATTTTATAGGAAAATATCCTTGAAAATATCTGTATTTATGTCTGGACAGTAAATTATTATCTTTTAAATATTCAGACCTGGTCCAGATATAAAACAACTGAATTTCAACGTATATCTAAATATCCTCCACAAGAATTTCTCCCTGATTTTCCAAATTGAGTTGCTTACTACTCATAAATACTCTATATAACCCCTCTAAACACGGATATATCTCCCTTCAAACAGTTTTCTGTGTTGTTTTGAGCTGATTGACCAGTTTCTGCATTATTTGGCTTCCTCTGCAGATGACTGGGTGTTTCTGCCCAAGGAGGAGGAGAGGCGGGAATATGTGCTGAACGAACAGGGAATCATCTACAGAGGAGGCGGAGATTACATCTCTCCCATGTACTGGGACTTTGGGCAGGTATAAACACAAACCAACCTCATAAACTTAATAAAAACTTTATGTGTTTTTACTGAACTCCTTCAAGATGAGACTACACTGCCATGATGTTTAATTTTAAAAAAGATAATTGGATTATTGGTGTTAGGATTTCAGGAGCAAATTCTCAGTTTTCAGAAAACTTTAGTTCACCTATTTAAAGTTGTGTTTGGATGTTTGAATGTAAACTGTTTAGTTTTACTAACTCCTGGTGTTTAGATTTGATCTCACAGCTGTGGAGTAATGGTAGATTAAGAGCCGTAATCTACCATTCCTGTCTTTGTGCCCAGTTTGAGCAAGGCATGGTGAAGATCTGCATGAAGATGCTCGACCTCAACGTTAAATACTGGCTTAATCCAGCTGAGGATGTTTCTGCTCGCTTCAGCCCCGTCTACGTCAGCCGGGTGGTCAGCGCCATGGTAGGACACAAACCCTCCATCAGGTTTCAGGGCTGTAATTTGCTGACGTAAACTGCTTGTGTGTTAAGAAAAAATTATTTCAGATAAGTTTGAAAGAATAATAAATAGATTAATAACAGAAAAATTGTCGTGATCCGTGGTTTTCTGTGTTTATTTTGAGTTTTCTGTGTCATCCTGTTCCCTGTGAGTCTCTGTCTCTGCGTTTCCCCATTGATTGTCTCCCAGCTGTGTCTCGTTCCCCTGATTACCCCATGTGTATTTAGTCTCACCTGTTGTCTGTGTTCTGTGTCGGATCCTGGTTGTGTGTCACCGTCCTGTTCCTGTTGTCAGTCTGTTTCCCTGTGCCTCCGTTCTATGGTTTGTTTCATTAAATATTTATCGTCATCACTTCATTCTGGGTCTGCCTGTGTCCTACCTCACCTCACCTCACCCAAACCGCAATTCTTGACAAAAATGAAGGATATCTCAGCATGTTTTAGTTAGTTTTATAAACACACATTTTAGTCCCAGTTATTTATAGTTTTTCCTAATAATTACTGTTTTCATTTATGTCAATTAACAAAAATGTTTCCTCAATTTCGTATTTTATTTTGTTAGCTTCAGGGGCTGCACAGTAGCGCAGTTGGTAGAGCTGTTGCCTTGTAGCAAGAAGGTTCTGGGTTCAATTCCCAGCTCCCAGTCTTTCTGCATGGAGTCTCCATGTTCTCCCTGTGCATGGTGGGTTTTCTCCAGGTTCTCCGGTTTTCTCCCACAGTCCACAAACATGACTGCCAGGTTAATTGGCCTCTCCAGATTGTCCCTATAGCTGTGTGTGTGTCTCTGTGTTGCCCTGCAACAGTTAGCTGGAGATAGATTTGTTAGTTTCAGTTAATCATGGCAGCTTTTCCTTACATTCCGAGCAGAAACCTAAAACTGTGTATTGCTGAAGTGAAAGTGTGATGAACTTTCCTTCAGATCAACAGCTTTGATGAAGGCGGCGTTGTGATGGGAAACTGGGGAAACGACTACAGCGGCGGATTCCCGCCCACCTACTGGAGCGGCAGCTACGCCATCCTGAAGCAGTGGTACAACTCCTACTACCGCTCCGTCAGATACGGGCAGTGCTGGGTGTTCGCCGGCGTCATGTGTTCTGGTAAAGTCTGACTGTCAGCTTCTACATTCACTGAAAACATTCAGTTAAACCTGCAGTATTATAAACAATATGGTTTCTACATATTGTCACGGTTTGATATGAGACAGATAATCTGTGAAAAGATGGATCACCTTCTCCTCCCCTGAAGAAAAGCACAAAAACAACCAATCAGAGCCAGGAGGAGGGGCTTAGAGCTGTCAGTCAACTTGTGTACTTGCTGCTAAATCTGCTAATGGCATATAAACAACTCACCATTACAGAAAGACTGTTTATCCACCACCATGCTAACTTGACAGGCCACGCTAGCCGTAGCGTACTAAAGAGAAATGAAGGGATTGTGATTGACAGCGCTAAGACCCGCCTCCTGGATCTGATTGGCTGTTTCTATTTAGCACTGGGAGAAGGTAGAGGAGCTACTTTTTCTCAGATTATCTGTCTCATACAATAATCTCACAAAATCTCACAAATGAAATTGTCAACACATTTGTTGACAATTTCAACAAATGTGTAAAAGAACATTTTTTTTTAATAAAAGTTACATACTGCAGCTTTAACAATCAAAAATAAAGTCACTACAAAGGCATCAAGACAAACCAGGTGGAGAAAAAAACATTTTCCTGAATTTTTCATGGTTTCAGTGATGCGGCTGCTGGGGATTCCCTGCCGTGTCGTCAGCAACTTCCAGTCGGCTCACGACACCAACAAGAACCTGACCATCGACAACTACTTTGATAATAATGGAGCGATGGAGAGGGAATCCAAAGACAGCATCTGGTGAGAGGCTTTCTATGTCTGAAAACCTCTCAATGTCTGTTGGTTTGTATTTTAGCAGGTTAGTGGAGAGTCTGAATGTTGTGCTCTCTTCTGAAGGAACTTCCACGTCTGGGTGGAGGGATGGATGAGACGACCAGACCTGGCAAAAGACGGGAAATATGATGGCTGGCAGGTTGTGGATCCAACACCACAGGAAAGGAGTGAAGGTACGGAAAGCCTTCCTTCCCTCTGCATCCTTTATTAATCCTCACCAACTTGTTGTTTGTGCTCTTCTTAAACCAGTGGTGAACGTTTGGGTAAAATAACTTGATAATCTGTTGGATGTGTGTCTGCAGGTCTGTTCTGCTGCGGTCCGGCATCAGTCACCGCCATCCGGAACGGAGACGTCGACCTTAAATACGACGTCCCGTTTGTCTTCGCCGAGGTCAACGCTGACTCCGTTTACTGGCTGGTCAGTAGAGAGTAAACTCTGGAGCATTAAAAGAGAAAAGCTTGATTGCTTATGATGGGTTTTTGGTGGCCTTGCCAGGTGAAAAGTGATGGATCCAGGACGAAAATCTTTTCTGACACGAAGACAGTTGGACAGAACATCTCCACCAAGGCGGTTGGTTCGAACAAGAGGACGGACCTCACCGACACCTACAAGCACAGAGAAGGTGGGCTCAGCTGCACGGACAGCAGGGGGCGCTCTGTGTTTTCAAACTGAGCTCTGATTGGCTACAAGAGCTTTTTGTAAAAAAAAATTAAAGTTGACAAGAAATTTTGTAAATGAAACAACAACTAAACTTAAATAAAGGGAAGTTTTTCTGTAGGTTATGTATGTACAATCAAACGCCATTATCATTTTGAACAGATAATTACCAGTAACACGGTGTATTGCTGTGTTACTGGTGTAAATACAGTGTATTTTTTCATACACTGTGTTACTGGTGTATGAAAAAAAAAAAAATGAAACAACACTGGAGGAAACCTGATATTTACAGACTCAAATCAACTAACATGAAACTGTTAATGCGTTAAAATGCTATGATGAAACTTGGGTAACACTTTATTTGAAGGGGGCTGAATAAAACTGTCATGACACTGTTATAAACAGGACATAACTCCTGTAATGAACATAAATAAGCCTTCATAAATATTTATGACTGTTGTCATAAAGAGTCATTCGGTAAATTATGACACTTTTAAAACAAAGTTGACATTATTCAAAATGTCTCTGTCATGACAACTTGGCATTAACCAATAAATCATAACTGATATAAATTTGTTATAAAAGTTTTACTGATTGCACTTTAAAAATTAGGTAACTTTATTTTATTAAAGGTAAAGTTTAAACAGTAATGATTTCTTGGTTAATGTCAAGTTGTCATAAGGACATTTTGAATAATGTCAACTTTGTTTTAAAACTGTTATAATTTACCAAATGTCGCTTTATGACAACAGTCATAAATATTCATGAAGGCTTATTCAGGTTCATTACAGGTGTTATATCATGTTTATAACAGTGTCATTACAGTTTTATTCACCCCCTTCAAACAAAGTGTTACTGAAACTTGTTTATTCACGCAGCTTCTTTGACTGATAGGATCTGTGGAGGAAAGGAAGGTCTTTGCTTACGCTCTCGACAAACTCGTAAATGGATCAGTGATGAGGCTGGATGCTGGCGGTTCTGGTCCCAGGGTTTCGGCTCCAGGGTTGGAGAGGAGCACCGTCCCTCCACCTGGTCCTTCTCAACCACAGCTGCTCATCCGATTTGAAGAGGTAACCGTCGTCCAGAGAGCTGGACGTCTTTCCTGGACGTCTTTCCTGGTCTACTGCTATGAAGAGGAGAGTGAATTTTCACTTTCCTCTGATTCCCAATGAAGGTCTCCAAGCCAGAGAACGGGAAGGATGTGAACCTGAAGATGATTGTGAGCAGTGACACCAGCACCACCAGAACGTTTTCCGTCAACATCAGCGTCCAGGCCATGAAGTACACGGGTCAGCCAGCCGGGAACATCCACACCGAGGTCACAGAGCACAAGCTGCTGCCCAAGAAAGGTCCTTCACTTTTCGTTTTTCTTTGAAAAACCTGGATCTAAAATTGAAATCTGACAATCATGAACTCAAATTTGCTTGTTTTTTTGGTTTGTTTTAGATCTGATTGTCCCTATTAAGGTCCCATTCTCAGTCTACCATAAGTACATGATACAAAGCCGGACCCTGAGCATATCAGCGATCATCACTGACCTACAGAAAGAGGACAACGTGTACTTGGCAACACACAGAGTTGTGCTCACCAACCCCCCACTTTCCATCACTGTGAGTACAGAAACGACCGGTGTAACTTTTTAAAAGTCACCTCTTCCTCACCTGTTGAAGAGGAAATATCATGTAACTTTCCATCATGTTTTCATGTTTTTTCCCGATCAAAAACACACCTGGGGCGTCGCCTGGATTCCTTTATGCATGTTTGAGAAATCATCTCAAACCATTCAGCTGCCATAAACGCCCGGTTGGACTTAGCCCCGCCTTCAAAATGAAGCTCCTCCTCAGAGCTCCTTCAGACTAGCCAGCAGCAATCAGCAAACTGCTGGAGATACACTGTTTTTATTTTTTACAGTGTGAAACTGTGTAGTGGCATAAAACTGGATCAGATCTGGTTCAAGCATATTTGTATTATTTGTCTTGACCAATTTCATCAAATTTGAGGAAAATATATATATAAATTTTGCAGTTTTTTCTTATTGAGTAATTAATCTATTTTCTAGGTTAAAAAAGTAAATGTAATTCTTTTAGCGTTAGCTCTTTTTAGCTGATTGAGGCTGTTTGTGGCTGTTTGTGATGCAGGTGTCTGGGGGAAGCCAGGTGAACCAGGAGTTGACTGCTGAAGTGCTTTTCATGAATCCTATCGATGACACCTTGAGCGATTGCTCCATGAGTCTGTCTGGAAGTGGCCTTATGATCGGGCAAGAAATAACCAAGTGAGTACGCATGAGACGGAACTGCAAATTTATTACAGAAATGTTATTCATGAGGGTTTTTAGCTATTTAAACTGTAATTAAATATAATCTGCTGAATTGAAGGTTTTCTACACTGCAATAAAATCTGAGAGGGAAATAGTAAAAGTTGATTAGCTAATATTTGCTCAAACTATGTTTTAAATTGCTTTTGTGCTGCTTGCAGACTTCCCAACCTGCGGCCAAACTGCAGGTTCCGTGTTGCCGTCGTTCTCGTTCCCTACAAAACCGGAGAGCGGAGTCTGCTGGTCAACTTCAGCTGCAATTCCTTCAAAGACATCAAGTCCAGCTGCATGGTCAACATTAAACATTGAATTTCTCACATTGTCTCCCCTTTACAACAAGATGATTGAAATCAAGACAGAAGATGTGTCATGTATTTTAAGTTTCACGGTTTTGCATAATCTGGGATATTATATCATAATTAAAACATTGCAGAATTTCTTGCTAATCTAGAAATAATTTGATTTAAGGATGTTTTGATTTTACTTTGAGACTTCATGAAAGGATATATAAGAAATAGCACAAACTGTCCTTTTGCTTTCCAAGAACAAAAGAAACTTTTCTTGCAGTTTGGTTCTGTGTACTTCGTGTCTCATGAATTTCTCTTTGTAATATGTATTCCTGAATAATAAATTTCCAAAACATGAAATGTCTTTTCTTTGCAATTGCTTAATTGTGCAACTTTTTGTCTAATTAATTAACAAAAACATAGACTCTAGTTAGGATGTGTAATTTTGTGACATAATAGCTTTTATAATGAAATTAAATTTCAGTCTGATATGATTTTTTCACCCTGTTCTGTCACTTGGGATTTAATTATTCGCACTATTTATTCCTCTTTTTTCTTTACTTTTTTATTCATTCCAATAAGTTAATAGTTGTCCTCAGTAAATGCCTAATATTTTGATTGTGATAAGACAAAGTTAGGCTATTTTTAAGCCAGTTTGCCTAAATAACAGCATCTGAGAGAACAAAATGAAATTTAAAAAATTATTTCAAATTTTCAAGTTATTACTCAAATAACGCGAGACCTGCTCATTGAACATGAGTTTTTTAATATAACTTTATTTAAAACAAATAACATGCACATATATATGGACGTTAATGACAAATATTAAAAATATTATAATAATCACAAATAATAAAGAATAATTGCAGACATCCATGTTAAACTTGATGCTAAAGTCTAGAGAGACAAAAGTTAAAGAAATGGTAACTTTGTGTACCTTCATAACAAAACGTGTCAAAAAAATATTTAAATACATATGAAGAAGCATATATTACAGCAAAAAGAAACAACAAACAAACAAAAAACAAACAGAGTGATCTGTTTATGAGATGAAGTAAAATATTTGGAGAAGAGTTAAAGTTTTAACCAGTTTCTTATTATTAAAGTTAAGTTTTTGAACAGATTTGCTTCCCAGAACCAAACGGCGTTTCCCAGAAATAGAAACCGACCAACTGCTGCGCTCCGTCTGATGATGCGTTCACGGCTGTCCGCAAAATGGGACCCAATAAAACGTGTCAACTTGTGACGGTATTAAAAACAACAAGAAAAAAAATGAAAATGACGTTCCTTTGTTTTAAAAAAAATCTTTCTGTTCTCAATTGAGTTTAAGCGTTTTGTATGCTTTTCCTTTGATTTGTGAAATCAGAATAAAATGTGCCAATTTCATAGTAATTGAAATTCACCAAAGCCATTTAAAACCAGTTAAAAGTTTTACTATTTGCAGCTGTAATATCCAAACAGATCAGAACTCTTGATTATAAATCAGTCACTATGGATGCTTTATTTTTACTTTCTTAAATAAAATGGTTTCAGTGATTTTATGTGTCCATGTGCTTTTGATTAATAACAAATGCTACTACTACTACTACTGCCACCACTACTACTAGTACTACTACTACTACTACTACTACTACTACTACTACTACTACTACTACTACTACCACCACTTCTATTACTACTCATAATAATTGAATAAAGAAATTAAAAAACAAAGCATGGAGGGGTTTTTCAGGATGTAGACGTAATGAAAGTCAGTTATCTATACATAAATTGCTAAATATCTCATTACAAATAAAACTAAAAACACAAACATTGATAATTTAAATGTTGAAATAATTGACCATTTATACAATTAAACAAGTACAACTTGGAAACGATTCATTATCCATTATTTTTATATTATATTTTCAGTCAAAAGTAAAAATCTTAGTCTCTAGACTACAGTTGAGTTTCTATGCAGGTAAGTATTTTGAGTTTGGGTGTATTTTTAAAAAAGGAACTGTGAATTAATCAAATTAAATTGATAAAACTCTGACACAGTTACATATGACAATAAATCTTAATCAAAGTACCAATTTAAATTTAATTCATTACTTAAACATTTAAATTAGTTATAAATATGTAGTTGTAAATATCTATAAGGGAAACAAGTGGAACTTCATAAGAGCGACCGGCCCCTAGAGGGCCCAACGCAACGCTTTTCACGTACATTTCAGATGTACGACGCTGGAACGGGTCCCTGAACGCACCGTGAAAGCGAAGTGAAACCGATACGTTAGCATGTAGCTCCGCGAACAGAAGTTACCAGATCCAACCGGCAGCTTCTCTCCAGAAGCTCCGCACAGACCGAGGACAACCTCGTGTCTCCGAACCGGCAGGACGACATTAGAGCTCCCAGTAATGTTAGCATTAGCTGGGCTAACTGGGAAAACTGGGCTAACTTTCAAACCAAACTGCGTGTTTTGAAGAGCAGGAATCCGCAGCCGGTGAGACGAGCTAACATTTACAGAGCTAGGTTAGCAGTGGCTAACTAGTTAGCTTCAAAACACTAAAATCCTTATCAAAAATACCCGCTATAAACCGAGTTGCATTATTCGGAGCAATTAATAAATTGTTTTAGCTTCGGTATGACTGATAGGTTCGTTTATATCACTGAATAACGTTAGTTTGCTGTTTAATCATAATGACTTTACTCGTTTTAAGCCCTCATTTAAATTGACTGAGTACATTATAGCTTCACAACATCTACAGTCTATTGATAACTGATATAAGGAATATTGTGCTATAAATATTCATTATTGTTGTTGATTTCCTATTTCTTTCCTTTGATTACCTTGTAGCTGAATGGTGCACAACAAATGTAATGTAATAACAAACGGTTCAGTTTACACATAAATGTATCAAATTAGTCCAATCATAAAATTATAGTCAAATTATATGGTTAAATTAAATCCTGTCCCATGTAATGTTCTGTAATTACTTTTTAAAGATGTCAGTAAAATTCATTCTGCTCTAATAAACAGTCGTCTTACTTGGAACTGAAAGCAAAAGTATAATAAAATATATCATAACGAGCAGCTTGACATCAAGATTTATGCAGGATTTTCTCTGAATAATTTGATTTTCTTTCTCTGTTTTTTCCCCAGGAACAGTTCTAAAGTGTGGAAATGCCTCAGAAACAGAAAGCCAAGTCTTGGATAGAACTAAAGCAAGCAGGAAATGAGTGTTTCAAGACGGGCCAGTATGGAGACGCCAGCAGCCTGTACAGCCAGGCCATCAAGGAGCTGGAGAAGTCCAGTGAGTTTTAATGCAACATTTTCTGTCTGAAACACAGTAAAAATGCCAGTGTTGAATTAACACCCAAAAGTGTCTATATGTGTCCAAGTCAGCTGGTGTTAAATTCAA
>CAEGAF010058206.1:0-12932 GCA_903067075.1 Micropoecilia bifurca | reverse complement strand
CATGGGGAACACAGAGGAAACTGTTTTTCTTCCTCACTTTTCCAAAACAAGCCTGTCCATCCAACCGAGGAGCAACATGGGTGGAGGTGTTCGGCTCTCAGCTGGATGTTATTAAAGTTCCTCTGGCAACAACACGGTCAGGAGGTGAAGGATCGACAGGTAAATGACCTGTAAGACCTTCGGTCTACACTTTAACTTTAAGAGAAGCAACTTTAACTTTAAGATCTATTCAAAGTAAGTTTCCATAACTTAACCATCATCAGGTGACATGAAGGAAGGCTGACAGTGATTATGACTGGATCAGCTGATTTAGTTTCAGCTCATAGGACAAAATACTGCAGAGCCAATAAACAGTTTCAGGAGCTGCTTCTATTAAAAATGTCTACAAAACTCCATCAATATTCCACTAATTTTGGGGGAAACATCACAATTTATTTCCACTTCCAGTTTAATGTTAAAACTGCAATTGCAAAATTGTGTTACTTCAACATTGGCAGAATATTGACAAAGTTTCATTTCTTATGGATGTTAAAAAAGAATCAGATCAGAGAAGAGTTTAATAGCTGAGATGAGGAGAAGACAGGAACAACTAATCAGGGGAATGTGATGCAGCTGAGAACAGGAGGATCAGGGAAAATGAGGGAAGATCACAGAGACACAGAGGGAGCCGAGTTAAAACACCAAAGATCTACCAACCAAAAAAAGAATCTAAACCTAACGCATAAAAATGATTCTTCTAGAAAAAACCAAAGTGAAAACCTGAATACAAACACCCACAGGGTCTTGCTCTTTTATATTGAATTTTTAATGAAGCAGAACAAAAAGGTCCAACTAAATATGTAACGGCACAAATGTTTTATTCACACCAGATAACAAATAGTGACATATTTCTACAGATTAACTCAGAAGAGAAAGATTAAATCCTACATCAAATGGTATGAAGAGTTTACAAGCTGTCAACTTGTTAATGACCCTCCTGAAGCAGAGAGTCATACTCTGGGTTTATGTTGAGATCAATGCAGGACATGTCAAAGATAAAATAAGAACATATTTTATATTCCATTAAACAGAAAACTTAATGTTTCAATATGGTTCACCTGGCATGCACTTCCTCTAACATTTGGTTTGAACTTGGCAGCTGAAGAATGATTTGCTGTGGATCATCGTTTCCCGTCCCGCCTCCTCAGACGGCTGGTGCACATAGAGGAGCAACATGCTGCCATCGGTGCAAACTGTTCACATTATAAATGCACATCTCTCTGTGTTATACAGCTTTATCTACAAACATCCAAAACATCAGACGGGATGTTGGGTATACGATATCTTCTGCTCTGAGATAATTATTCAAATGCATTTACTTTTTTGATAAACATATATATATATAGTATTTTTGAAGACTTATTTAAAATGTTATTCCCTAATCAAAAACAGACCTGTAGTGTATGTATGCTGGAGAAATGCCTTAATCTCCCATGGCAACCATTCAATGGTGGAGGAACCGAGCGTCACCTTCGAGATGTAGCTCCTCCTCAGAGCTGCATTTTCCAAGCCTCCACCTGGTAAAAAAGTTAAAGGACTAACAGAGGAGCCATGTTGTGATGACTTGCTGAAGGCAAAGTTTCAGAAAAAGCAGGAGTTTCTTAAAGAGGCAAGGCATTAAATTACAAACTCTGATTTCTTTTCAGTCATATTTCAAATATGACTGAAAAGAAATGACGACGACACCTGGTGACATATGACCATTTTATAACAACTGATGGTAACATAGTTACTTGATTGTGCTATAAAATGATACTATGTAACTGGAAAACACATGATGCTGCCCCTTTAATAGAGGAATATAATGAGAACTGGTGAAAACGCCACAGAAAAACTTCTATTCTGACAGTATAAAAAAAACGTTCAACAATCATGGTGACTGCTGCGTTATGACACCAAGAGAAAACCTAACCTCCATTCAATCATCTTCAGAAATCGAGACGTGAAAAATGAGAAAAACCCGTTGGACGACGGACATATTCCCATGTGGATTTATGGGACCCCGGCAGTTTTTATGGAAAACTTGGTTTGCTTTTCTTGAACCCTCACTGGCTGAGCTCTGGCTCTGGCTGCTATTCTACAAGGGCAGCTGTGAAGACAGATGGGATGTAAAATCAATTTGTATTTCATTTGCCCTGCATGATCACGGCTTGCAGCAACCACAACGTGTAGAATCAGACAGACAGAACCAGACAGAGTTACAGCCAAAATCCCCCAACCATGTATTGAGTGACACCATTAGATGATATAATGCAACAGTGGTAAAAAAAGAGCCCATTAATTTAACTACAATCAGACTCTAACTGGGACTACATTTCAGTCAGATGGGCATTAATGTTCAGCTGCATGATGTTATAACATGAAACTATTGCATAAACAGTAAAAAAAGGAATTTATAAAATAATCCTCCTGATCCCAGCACCAATCTTTCCCCCTTTTTTAAGATTCAGTGGAAAAACACATTGTTGAATAATGTCTCTCTCCTGCCTCGCTGCATCGCTGCCAACATGTCACCGCATGGATTCCTATTAGAGCAATGCTGGCAGGATGGGGCTGTGTTTCCTGGACTGTGCCACATGCCTTCTCATTAATCCAGGTCAGCTTTTAAAGGGACCGGGGAGCCGCCGCAGTAACACCGTGGTACCTGGAACCGCTGTTCCTGGAACGGATTCCAGCAGTAAGAAGATACTGGCTGCAGCTGAAACGCACGTAGAATAAAGGAGGAGTGGATGGACACTGTCATCCAGTGAAGAAGGAAAAACAAAGAGCAGCTTTACCAAGTGCAGGACATTAGCAGAGACAAAGGAAACAAGAGAAAATCTCTGTACCACAGGGGTTTTTCCTAAAGCTCTGGACTGTTTCCACAATTTTTTGTTGTTTCTGTTGGTTTTTTTAGCTGAGCATCATGTTACTATGTTATTCCTTCATCATAGTCATGTCTGGAGTGTAGCTTTGATTCTTTCATGTATTTTTGAGAAATCATTGAATCTCCCGTGGCAACCAATCAGCTATGCAAAAAGCCTGGGTGGACCTAGCCCCGCCTCCTCAGACACACAGTTTCCAAGCTTCCTACCCTTCCAGAGCAGCCCTCCACTGCAGCTCCCCCACTCAGCTCCTTCAGACTAGCCAGCAGCAATTAGCAAACACCTGGTGGAACTTGGCCTTTGCTGAGCTCATTAAATGCTGGTAAAGAGCCATTGTTAAAGGGCTAATAGAGGAGCCATGTTGTGATGACTTCCTGGAGGCGGGGTTTCATAAAGAGCAGGAGGCAGAGGTCCTATTTCAAGGCGTTTAATTTCTTTTAAGTAATATTTGATATAAACAGCAGTTTTATAACAACAGAAGGTAACATAGTTACTTGATTGTGTTATAAAAATGGCACAATATGCTAGAAAGCGCAGAATGCAGACTCTATTATTTGACTACTTGATGCTAGACAGTTAGCTTCTACAAAACAATCCTTTATGGAGCCAATTTGGTCTACTTAAATTATACAAGTCGTTTTTTAACTGAATTATTAGAACTCAAGCTCCAAACAACTGTTTACGGTGTTGTTTGGAGCTTGTGTTTGTATTTAGCTAGTGCCTTATGGTGAATGACTGTTCCCTGAGATGAAGGTTGAAAAATGAGAGTGATGCCTTGAGGTACAAATCCAAGAATGTCCCATTTAATCTGGGCAGTGGATGTGGGCCGATGATGCACTCGCTCCAATTAGGAACTGACTGAGTGGCTGCAGGGCTGTGATACATTGCGACTTTCACTAACAGCCAACTCTTTTTGGCTAAAACCAACATTTTAGTGCGTGGCTGAGGGCTAACCCCTCACGGAAATGCGAGTCACATCAGCTTCATAAGATGCAGTCGCCTGGGTAAAATGGCAACTGGTGATGCCACAGAATGTGAAAACAACAATCATGTCATTTGGCGCTGCCATCAGGGTTATATTTGAATAATGCTGAGTCTGGAAACACCCAACGTTTTTAACAAGAGCTAAAAGAGAACGGCAATAAAAAAAAAGAAAGTTCTCCCAGAACAAAAGTGTTGCTTGTTTCTTCTGATGCATTTCAATCGTATGATGGCGAACATCTCGTGTTTCCTGCCAGCCTCGGTGGGATATGAGCTGATAAATCTTAAATGGAAATTAAAGGAAAGAAAATCCACTTTTGAACTACAATAATCTGAGGTCAAATGGATTCAGCTGTTTTTAAAATGCTGCCTAATTTAGTTTATCAGGAATTGACTTACAGTCATTTTGAGCAGTAAAATATTGAGATGCTTCCAGTCAACATGGGCTTTCATTTGCATATGAAAGTAGATACATCATCTTAGTAGCTGATCTAAGTCCTCTAGATCTGTGCTAATTACGGCTCTGAGGCAGCAGCTGAAAACCAAATTGTTTGGGTTTTTTTGGTTTGTTTTTTTTGCATAATTCTTTTAGACTTTAGGCCTCTGAGAGTCTTTAGTGTTGCCACTGGGGTGTGGAGTTACTTCATCTTTAGAATGGATCTCTTCATTTCTTGCAGGTTTCCAGCCAGGCTGGCTTAGGAGCTCAGAAGAACTGGAAACAACTGAGACGGAGGCGATGGAACCCAACTCAGCCATGTGCTTTTCACCCAGTCCTGTACTGTCAGGACTATGCCACAATATAAAACCTGGACATTTATCCTTTTCAACTCTTACTGTACAGTCAACAACAAAATCAATCAATCAATCAGACACCATCTACAGATATATGTCTTTTTTTAGAGCAAATCAGTCAAAAACCAAATAAGTACAGGGTCTGTGTCGCCTGTACAGATACTGATAAGGATAACAATAAAAACTATGCCAATAACAATACAGATACCGATACAGATACCTTTTTTAAATCAAAGTCTGATATATTTATCAGAGTGCTGACCTTTGTGTGTTTCTGTGGTTTCTCCTTTGAATTATTTCTGTTCAAACCTCTGACAGAATTTGAACAAATTCTTTAGGAGTCTACAAAATGCTACAGTAATATATTAACATGATAAACAGACTTTAAAATACTGCTATTAGCTTTTAAATCACTAAAAGGTTTAGTACCAAAGTACAGGTCTGCTGTTGTTGTATGAACCTTCCAGACCCCTCAGGTCTTCTGGGTCTGCTCTGCATCCCCAGAACCAGAACAAGATGTGGAGAACCAGCATTCAGCGTCTATGCACCAAAAATCTGGAGCAAACTAAAACAGCTGAGACTCCGAACTCCTTCAAATCTAGATTAAAAACCTGCCCGTTTTCTTTTAACCCACAATCCCTGGAACTCATTTGATGTGTGTTGATTTCAGTGATGGCACTCGATTAAAGTGCCATCAACTGTAAGTTACTGGTTTCCCAATTGGTAACTGTATGATATTTTCATGTTTTTATTATGTAAAGCACTTTGAAGTGCCTTGTTTCTGAAATGTCCTTTAAAAATGATCTTGACTGAACTTTATCAAATAGAAAAATAAATCTCTGTGTGCACTTTTTCTTGAAGAAAAGTGCAAAAAAATGATCATTTGTGATGAATCTCGTGCTGAGAGATGGTAATACAACAACATAATTCAAGAGGGTATTTGGAAATAAAAGTATCGATCTTACCATGCTAGTGTCTTTTAGATACGGATACCAACTTAGTATCGATATTATCGATATTTTGGATGATCCACCAATCTCTGCTTCACAAAATATGTCTGAAATGTGGTGACATTTCTGCTTTCACAATTGGTAACAGTGAAAGCAGTGGGGGGAAAACAGGAGAAAACTCAGGCTCTCAGGTATTTGCTTCCGAATATAGCGGTGAATAAAAGACCAAGCCTGACTTTAATAAACAGGAGTCCGCGGAACATCCTGCACAGCCGATTACTTCAGTATGACAGGAATCAGATTTCTTCATCGAACGGGAAATGATTTTTCGAGCGTCTGTAGTCTTGGATTTGGTTTGGCGACACTTCATCAGCTGTTGATGTAGTTGAGTTTCTGGCGGAGCTGCTGGCCAAGCTGAACGTCTGGACTGCGTCACGCCAGGAGAGTCGCTGTGCCTGTCGGTCCACTGGGATAAACATGGAGTCTCATGACTTCTTTTGAACCTTTCAGCAGCAGTCAGTGGAGAGAGAGAGAAGAGAACGAGGAGCAGTGTGGAATATCACTTAAGGTTTGTCAATGGAAAATCTGTCTCAGTGGATCTGGACGTTTGTCCACCTGAACGCGGTCAGGAAGGAGAAGACAAAGAAAACTTGGTTTTATTGTTTTTACAGGACGTGACAGTGGGAGCTGCCTCACCAAACCTCGACACTTCATGTTGCTGCTCTGCTGTCAATTAACAAACCGTTGAGTTTGCAGGCATATGTTTGGATTCCAGCTCTGCGGCAGAGATCAGTTTCAGGAACAGCAGCGCATATTAATACAGTATGTCAGATGACCGATCCTCAAGGAGACGGACACATTTTTTGGAAGTGTTTGAGGTCATTTCAGCTCCCTGGGATACCAAATACTAAACAGAGAGCGAGGTGTACTTGAGTCATTGTGCTGGATCCGCGACACCACAAGTGCGCTGAAATCTTAATAAACATTTTGGTCTCGATCTGGATTCACCCGCTGTATGCGGGAGATCTTTGTGTGGTCCTGGTTCAAATAAATACAGCTAAATAGCTGCCATCGTTTTGAAAGGCAGCAAAAATACACAGCAGACAGCAAACACCGCTGGGACCCAAACCGCTAATGTGCGGTGCGCTTGGTGCGCCTCGCTTCTGTGCGCACTCAGCTGCGCGGTGGTTCAACATGATTAGTTTGTTTAGCTCTGAATTACCGCCCTGCCCTCGACGTGATAAACAAACATCTTTTATGGCGAGATCAGCGCTGAGTGGTGGCCAAACACAGATCCGAGGGGATTCCAGAAAAACTCCAGAGTATTTAAAACCAGTTTCTGGAGACGCCATAACACCGGCAGCTTAGGAAGGCAGGTTAGTCTAGGCTGTGTTCACACTGCAGCCTGAACGGACTGTAGTAATTTGTAGACCATTAATAGACTCTGACAACAGCTACTCTTTAGCTGGCCGACATCTTTTATTATACTAAATTGACCCTCACCGGACCCCATACATGTACACAATCCACCTCTGGTACGGAACGTCCAGAGGACCATAACACACCACACTGACCCAATTACAATTTTTTTTGTAAGATCTGATTTTTTTTGCCATGGACGTTCACACGTCCAACTATATGCGATCTGTGTGTCCAGTGTAAACGGGCAAATGTCCTGAACGTGTCCCGCATGTGCACTAGAGGGCGCAATAGGTTCAGCGACCTCAGTGTTTTGCCAAGCGCCATAAACAGAAGAAGAGCTCAGTGTTTGCTGAAGTAAACATGGATGCCAACCGTGGAGCTTAGTTTACACATTTGAAGTTGGTTTCCGACCGGAGCAAAATATTAACAACTTGATCCTCATATAGTCGGTCGTGGACGTTGTTTTTCTTCCCGCTTGCGCGTTTCAGGACACAGAATAGTGAGATCCGTCTGTAGGTCCAGACTTTGTCATGAAACAAAAATCAGTCGGTTAGAGTGAAGACTTAGTGTCTTCATGCTCTGTCAAGTCACGTATTGTGTCCCCAGATAAAACAACTCGCAACCTTCTGAGTGCCAAGTGGCTGTAAAACTCTGTGCGTCATGATGTATAAAAAAGATGCTATTGTTTCATTCAGAGATTTATTCATCGTTACAAAACAGCATAAAATAAACAAGTTCACATGAAAAATCAATCAAAAGGGAGATATGTATTTGGTCATTGGACTGTACATCCAGTCTCCATATGAGTAAGCAAAAAATAAAACATTTTTAAAAAATCTCACTTTGTGAGTCAACATTAAAACAATCTGATGGTTGCCATTTCAAATATAAATAATGAAAACATCTTGTTTCTGTCTCATCCTTACGTTGTTCTGATTTACTGTGTGATGCTACAATATGCATAATGACTCCTCTGTTGTCGGGGGAACAAGGTTCTCCCTGGTAAGGCATCGACTCTGTCCAGGATCACAAAGGATGACTTCAGTTCATTAACGGAGAAATTTAATTTACAAAATGATTGGAATGAGCTTCATTGTTTGTCCTCATTTCACTTCCTCCCTGACTTATTTACTGTACCTTGGACCCTAACAGAGTTCTGTTGACGGGCCGTAATGCAGACAGATTAGTCAGGTAACCATCGTTCCCTGAGTGAGGCTTCACACTCCAGCTGGCGTAGTTACCTTACAAGGCAGGTAAGGTATGAAGAAACATGTTAAAATGTGTATTTAAAGGTTCTGACTGGATCCTCCCAGATGAAGTGGAGAGTTTGTTGAAGACTTCAGACAGTCTGGTTCACAGTGGGGTTCATAGGCTGACCAGTGTGACCGGTCTCTGGTTGTTAGCGCAGCAGAGACTTTCTATCCCTGAACCCTTCCTACCTTCCCCTGCCTCCTCTCAGTGTGCGAGTTGTGAGGCTCATGAGTGACCCAGAAGTTCAGAGACGAAGGCAGGGATCCAGTTCCTCCCTCCCTGGATCCGATGTATATAAACACCTACAGGAGGCCAACAGCCTTACTGGGGATTGGCAGGTTTGACTCATTTCCTTCTACTTGTTTAGGCACAGTGACTGAGGTAACGCAAAGGCACCTTCATTTCTTGAACTTTGTTTCATTTAGTTGAAACACTTCCCCAAACACAAACTTTAAGTACAGACTTTTGTTAAATATTTGACACATGTAAAAAAAAAAAAAAGTCACTGTGCAACTTCACTCTTTTGCAAAGTCCTTGACCATAACAGTCTGCATGTCAAAAAACTCAAACTGAGCAATTCATGTTACACTTTAGGTTTCATAACACATGAACAATACCTTGAAGGCGTATTAAATTAAAAGTCAGCACAGAGGGCCAACTTCACTTTCTCCCAAGGACATAAGTTTTTTTTTTTACAACTGTGAGCTTTTCCAAGCTCACCACAAAAGTTTATGACATGTGCACCATTAGGAAAAGTATTTTCTCTAGAAACAGACTCTTTCCACTGGATGCCAAGACATAATCCTAACGCAACAGTCGGGATAAACAAAACTGACCAAAACAAAACAACCAGACATCCAGGCAACCCCAACACAACCATGAGGCACACAATGGTTCACATCAGCACCTGATCAACTGAGCCAGGAACGGTCATTCTCATTGACATTTTTAATTTCACTAGTCACATGATATATTGCTGAACAGAAAATGCAGCTGTGGCAAAGGCAACACGGTGACCGGTGGTAAATCTGAGGCAGCTCTGTGGTAAGAGTCTGGTAATCAGAAGGTTTTCAGTTTGATTTCTCCAAAATTGTGTTTATGGGTCTTTGGTACAGAAAAGAACTTTGAACTACATTTACTGAATACTGAAATCTAAGTATTTGCCATAATACAAGATTTTAAAAAAAGCCTTAAAGCTGTAGTTTGTAACTTTTATACAGGCGGTGATTGACAGCACTAACACCCGCCTCCTGGCTATGATTAGTTGTTTCTGGTTTAGCACTGGGAGAAGGAAGTGGAGCTTCATAATAGGTTCTGTCTCATACCATAATGTCACAACATCGTTTCAGCAAATATGAAAAGGAAAAAAAAGGTAAACGCCACAAACTGCAGCTTTAAGACTTGGCAAAGAAAAAAAAAAGCTTGCACTGGCACAGAACATTAAAGACACAATGAGAGATATTAAAGTAAAATTTTTAACCTTCAATAAATAAGATTTAATCAGATGTAAGCAACTTCTACACCATGTTGAATCCTAACCCAGCTTATTGTTCCACTACTTTCTAACACCAGAGGATATTCAATTCCGTAGCTCATCATCACTGAGCTGAGAAGGACACTTTGGATAATAATATAACATTACAAACCTTTCTTGCTTCAAGAATGGGAATATTAAGGTACTGATAATGGCAGGGAAATGTTACAAAATGGGAACTTCAATATGACAAAATGATTTCTTCTTCAGCTTTAAACAAGCTCTTTTCCCTCCGAAAGTAACAGTTCTCTTCATTCAAAGGGGAGTTCAGTTCAAACTTGCTGAGAGAGGAAAGTTTGCTGGTTTCTACATTTGGATGGGAGGATGTAAGAGCTAGAACCTTTTTAACAGTCTTCACCTCGGCTATATGGGAGGACTTCTGGATGATGCAGCTGGTTGTCCCGGAGACGCTGTCCTTCCCCTGAGCCAAGTTGGTCAAGGCCATGGCGGCGTTGATCTCCTTCCAGTACGTCTCATCTTTAGCCTTCACCTTCTCCTTCTGCGTCGCCGCGACGCCACCGTTGCCCCTGACGACCGGCACAACACGCAAACACGCACAGAGAGAACAAAACACAGAGCGTTACAGCTCACGTTCAGCTGGTGATTGGACACAGGTTATCTGGGGAGAGAAGGTCGACTCACTTGTCATGTTGACTTGATCCATGGTCTGTGGCTTCTGAAAGCAGAGAGAGAAAAACTCAGTAGACTCTCTGGGTCAGAACACCAGGACACTCTAGGAAAAGAGATTTTTAATCTCAAGGAGTTTTTTATCCTGGTTAAATAAAGGTTGATGATGAGGACCTGCATGTTCAGCTGATTAGTGGATGTGTCTGTGTGTGTGTGTNTGTGGTTTTTGACTTGTGTTTTGTTCTTCCAGTGGACACCGTGTCCTCAGCAAACATGTGCTGCTCTGGTTTCTGTCTTTATTTAAGATGCTGGAGGAAAAAACACGTTTTAGCAAGAAGCCTTCAAGCGTAGAGGTGACTGATAGGATGGAGCTGAAAGATGTTTCTTATGACTCATAAAGTCCAGTGTAAAATTTAGTTGGAAAACAAATGGAGCCCAGCCAGCATAATTGAGTTGTCTGAAGAAATCAGATCGAAAAAGACGGAGCGAAACAGATCAGAGGGAATGAAAAGGCAGCGAGTGAGTCAGTGGGAGAAAGATGGCCGCCTGCTGGCTCTCCTCCCCCTCAATGGGACCAAACTCCATCTCATCTGTGAAACATTAGTGAGAAACAGCAAAGTCATTAAACAATGAAAGTAAAGTTGTCTTTATGGCAGCCAGAGTGTTTACTTCAGCTGTTTACTGAGAGTTCTTGGTGTTTTTAGATCTCAACCTGTCTTCTGTCTCGTGTCCAGCCTTCGCTCAGATCTGCCCAGCAGTGAAAATGACAACACAAGCTTGGAGTTTCATGAGGCATTAAAAGACAGCAGAACATCTGGACTTTTAGCTGTGCAGCCTCCAGGCTCTCTCCTTAAGTTCACTAAACATTTAAGAAGTTTGCTCTTTACCAGCTAGAGATGACTGGATGAGCAGAAAATGTTCAAAAGAGGAAAATGATCTGAAAGTTTCCATTTAGTCCAAAGGTATGAAGAGTGTCAGACGTACAGCAGGTCATCCTTTGTCCAGAACAAATCCCTCACAGGGAAACCCGTCTTCTACATCCTCACTCTGCATGTCAGTCAGTCCCTCCTCCTGAGTAGCATCTTCATCTTCACTGCATCTTTTCTTATAAAAGTCCAACATTGTGAAAGCCAAAACATTAAACTGCTCTGATTTTACAGCTTTATCTTGGTCACCTCTCTTTCTGCTCTAAAAGCCTCTAGAGTTTCCAAACATCCTGATCCACTGATCTCATCTCTGCAGGCTCCACCACCTCAGACTCTCCATCTCCTCGCTGCTCTTCTGTCTGCTTCCCATGGAGTCTGAGCCATGATGACAGGACCAGGTCTGAGACGCTCCGGGCTGATAGGGCCTGATTAGGAAACGCTCCTCTAGTTTTCTGCTTCATTTTTGGATTCTTCCACAGAGAGGAGCCTGACCTCACTCACCACAGTTCTCTCCTTAGAAGAAGAGAAGGAATGTGTGAGAGGAAGATGAGGATGTGATAACCCAGAGTTACAAACCACTCACTTTTAGTTCAGGTTGTAGTTTGTCAGAGACTTCCAACAATATCCTCACATTCCTGTCTGTCCACAATTCCCTGCTGTGCCGTCTTTTCCTCTGCTGTCGTCCTGCTTTATCTGGGAGTCTCTATTTCACTGACGTTCCCTCGGTCTAAATCCTTTGTACTCCATGTGGCCTGAGATGTTCTGAGATGTTCCTGATCCAGGTGATCCAGTGTGACCAGCCTAGCTGCTTAGTCCTAGTCACAGACTTAGTGTAGCTGTCTTCTTTTTTTCAGCAAAGCTTCATTCTGAGACGTTATTAGAACTTCTGAAATCCTCTGACAGTACCCAAGTCTGAGTCTGTTGGCAGAAAGTGAAGTGAGTTCATCTCAAGTGATCAAGTTTGACTCAGTTGGACCTGCACAGACAGTTCTCACCTCTGCAGATGAATGAAAAAGCTCAGATTTCCTCTGAAGCAACTGACGAGGAATACAAGGATGCTGATACCTGACCCATTTGAAGTGCAACCACAACTCTTTTTTCCAACATGGCAACATGCCAAGGAGACTCAACCAGAAACACATGAGGAATCAAAGGTTCTTAGTCTAATTTCATATTTGTGAACAAACAGAACAGTGACTGCATGAATTACTGATAACCCAATGGGAAATGACTATATATAACCCTGTTGATTAGTAAATTAAATTGTTGTTTGGCATACTGTCCAGGAACATCCAGTCTGGAACTGGAAGCAGAAAACAGTGACTTATTGCTGCTGTCATACAGCATGTCCAGAAGAGTCAGCAGAAGACTGACCATCTTCCACCAGGAGCTTTTATTACAGCTTTCTCTGAAACATTCTTGGGAGGGATCAGCTCTTGCTGGTGGCAAATAAAACGCTCACATTAGGATGGAAAAAAGAAGCAGTAACCACAGGGAAACATTACTCACGTTTGTAAGTGTTTACATGTGGACTAAAGCAGCCTTT
>CAEGAF010058204.1:0-15002 GCA_903067075.1 Micropoecilia bifurca | reverse complement strand
TTTACCTGCTGTCTGATCCTCCATGTCTTTTTGCTGCCGTGAGCCTCAATGTAGCCAAACTCCGTCATTGTTTTTATATCTATTAGCTTCGTCGTGTTGATGCATTTTGACCTGCTCCTATTTTCCGCCGCAACACGCAAACGTCCCCATCACTCAGTGCGTTACAGTTACACATCGCTTAGCATTTGTTGCTGCACGTTTGCGCAGAGTGAAGCAAAAACGAGACCAGCTGGACAGACAGGCTGGGAAATGAGATGCAGCTGATCGGTATCGGTAACAGAGCCAATGATCGGCCGATCCCGATCATCCCGGATTTCACGGAAATCGGCCGATTATGATCGGTGACCGATCGATCGGCACACCTCTACTAATTACATAACTTTTAATTAGGGATGCTCCGATCAGGTTTTTTTGCTACCAATTTCGATACAAATTACCCATGAGGCCGATCTCTGCCGATCAGGGGAGCGGGTAAAGGGGTGAAAAGTGATGACAGTTCTAGGGGTCCTGACCAGCAGGGGGCCCTCCACAATTTAGTTGCATTTTAGTTGGGGAAGGCCCCAATAAATATACTTACTGATGAGCTCATATTTTTATTTATTCAATAAATTAACAGAAAAAATGTTTTTTTAATTGAAAATGTTGCCTAATTTGTCAATATATAGTTGAACTGAAATGCAATTAATCACCATTATTCACAGAAAATGAAATTAGCAAATTAAAAACAGAAATGTTTTGCAGACTCTTTAACACAATTGGTTTAAAATAGAAGAGAAAATTGAGAAATTACCAAATTATCCTAATTAAATTTTTAATATTTCTTAAACCATCCGAGTTGTACTAAATTCAAAATGTTAGGGGATCATTGCTGTAGATATTAAATTAATACAACAAAACACTCTCGTAATATTTGAGCTGCTGATTGTCCCATGTCTTCAAATGTTGGCAGAAAATACCAGTTGAAAATGTTCCAAGAAAACGCAACCTCTGATAGCAAAGAAAGAGAACAATGACAAGCAGAGCTACACTACAAGAGATGCAAGGATGCATGCATAACATGCCGTCAGCTCTGGCTCCTTCCTCCCTGCTAGGAGAAGCGCTGAGCGTACCAGATAACATTGACCACACCACAGGTTTATCCTCCTGTCCTGACTCTCCAGGTTAATTATCCGTGCACAGCGCCGAACCGTAGATCCAGCTACATTTTCCCTTGCTGATGCACTGACCTGTTAAATAAGAAATAAACCTCGATTCTAGTAATCAGCACTTCTTATTTTTTTCTTTAGTGGAAGAAATCAGGCTCCTCTGAACCACTCACAGGTATGCTAAAAAATAAATCTGGTGAATTAATATATGTATATCACCAGAGTAGGCAACGGGATGAATATTTCATGTAACCAAACACTGTGTAAAATCATGCCCCTTCCAGCTGTCATTGATGACAGACTTGAAAGAGGAGGGCTCCGGTACGGTTGAGGTGCGGCACCCCCTACTCCGCCTGCAGCACCAGGAGCACCGATCCTCCTTGTAATTGCTTCTAGCGTGGAGCCTGAGCTGAACATGAATTAGGGCCTGAGCAATTGCTAGGCACTGTGCCTTCGAGACATACATGCCTCACCTTCGAGGTTGATTTCCCTCAGATGGCACCAGCACTCCTGAAAGGGCGGCTGCTTAGATGGACAATTAGTCTGATAGTGCAGGTAAATTGACGCTCACTGTTGCCAGAGAGGATTCTCTAATCTCTAAAACCCAACTGATACTCCAGATTTTATCCGACAAGCTGGATTACAACCTGCAGCTGATAAGAGACGTATCTGTTGCAGGATGAAAACAGTAAAGCAGCAGACCTTTCAAATATTCAACCAGAGAACGTGCTTATTTCTCGATTTGACTGAAGGGAGTGCATCTTTGGGTCTGCTGTGTTCCATATCAGGTCTGCCTGTGGCTACCAACAAAGAGCACTTTGTTTCTTTCTTGCTTCCAACTCTCGAGCCCCACACGCTGCAACTGGGACAATAAAAGAGAATGCTCCCCATCGACTTGAACAATGACGCTGCAAGGCAAGCATACACCTGGGCAGGCAGATATACAACAGGGTCCTGTATAAATACACTTCTACATTGTGGAAGTTCTTTATACAATAGAACCAGCAAAGCTGATGAGTGTACTTTTAGAGCAACCCTGGAAGCAAACCTGTTACAGGTTACAAAACACTTGAGACAGTGGGTTGGAGGTTCCACTTCCAGTGGGCCAAAACCCTTAAGATAGACCCACATCTACGATGGAATGCTTTTAAATTGGGGTCTGCAACTTCAGCCTACAAGAACCATTTGCTCACATTTAGCCACGTTACAGTTACAAACTTGAATGTATTTTATAGCAATGAAATGCATACAAAGCACATAATTCAGCTGAATTTACAGCTGAATTTAATGGATGAATTACCTTTTACAGACTGCTAGGTGCAGCAGAGGCCTGATTGGCGTTTTGGAGAAGGGCTGTTTAGGAACAGATTCTTTGTTCCCTTTGAGTGTTACGACGTGGCACTCTTACAGTTTCTAAAAAGACAATTGGTTTTGTATATTTTACTCCTTAAAACATCTATGTGAGGGGCAGGAAAAAGTCCAAATGGTGTAGAGAGAAGGAAACCCTTAGAGTTGGAACTCCCAGTCAGCTGAATCCTGACTGACTGCTGCTACAACGGATGTTGTTTGCTGCTGTGTTGAAATCCAAATGATTAAACAGATGATTAAAAGGAATGAAAAAGGGTCCGTGAAATGCGGCAGGTTGGAGCTGCATATTAAGTGGCACTGCCTGACATGGAACGGGCTGAGAGATGCTCGACACATTGCTTGTCCAATTACTGGCTCAGGTTCAAATGTGCTTTGGTGAGAAGCATTCGACCTACTTCTGGACACAAAGCGCTACCGGCCTGAATTCAGATGGGGGACGCAGGAGTCCACGTGTGATGACAAGTGCTATTAGAGGTTGTTGTCTTTGGCCTAGAAATTAAATTTAGGCTTCCTCTGCTCACCTGATGGGTGGTAATGAACTTTGGAGGACCCATCTGCTTTTGGGCACCCCCACCTGCTGGTTTAAATCGGACACCTCATAAAAGGAAGACAAAAGAACTCACGGTGTCCTCCACTTCACATGGTCTTAATGTTTAACATTACCCAGCACCAGCTTAAGAAGTTTTTTGTTGGTGGTATGTTTACTAGGAGATTTTTTGCTTTCTTCTGTGACAATATAGGCGAAGTTTAAAGTTGCTTTTGAAGCAAACCGAAAAAAAAAAAAAACATCAAAGAGAATACAAATACCAAATTAGGAGTAAACAACAGAGCATTGCTGTTTTCTGGGATTCCCTCAAAGGCAGATGTCTGCACAGAGACACTGAAAAACAGCAGTGAGGAAACAAAACACTTAGCTCCATACATGCATTTCCATACCTTATTAATATTCATAACGAGGGGAATCTCTCCACATGAGAAAGAGGGGGTGTTTGTTAAAGTCCATCAGAAACAGCTAACAAGTTTTCCACCCACATCCCATTGATTACAGAATCCACTGATGAGCGCTACCAGGTCTCTGGTTTAAATGTCACTCTAATGCAATTTTAATCACGCAGATTTAACTCTCATCTCTCATCTTAATCTGTTGTCAGACGTGTTTACGCTCAGTTGTTGACGCCTGTAATGACGAGCTGTTTTCTCTAGTGTGCAGTGGGATTCATATGGACTCATGTAATTTAATCATGGAAACATCTTGGGGGGCTGGGAGGGTGGGGTTTACCTGTAAATATATTTTGACTTCTGAGAGTATTTTGTATCACACTATGAAATTTGTGATAAATTCACAGCACAACAAAAAATCTGCTGGAATTGGACATCTACATGTGTGCAAACCTGGACAACACTATCCAGTGCAGATTAACCACAAAGCAGAGAATCTCAACATTGTGTCTTGCCTCAGGCTGCTCTAAAAACTCGCTCTTATTGCTGATAGAGAGACGTCTCATCCATCCTGCAGTGTTGGTGAGTTCTCATTATGTGAGCCAATAACGAACACACGCCTGTGTTATGGGCATTGACCAAACCGTTTCTATTTACTGACTTGCTTATGTAAATGAAAAGCAAATATCTCTCTTCAATTAACAAAAAAATGTAATAAAATAAATAAAATTCTTCAAATATTGTATTCTTGAGAAAAGGGACTAAACGGGTCTTATGGATAAAGCACAAAATTTGAATAAAATATACACAAAATATAATATTTTTCAAATATCTGACTAACCTGGGCCATGTGAGAACAATTTATGTTTTCCTGGTGTTTATTGAATATTTTTTTATTTTAAACTTTGTAGTAGGTGCATCATGGTGTCAGTAAAATCCCTTGTCCTGGAACAGAACTATTATAATAGTTATAATGAAGGAATACTAAGATAATATATTATGACAATTAAGTATAAGTATTCAAATATGTAATTCTAAAAGTATCAATAAATTGAATTAAAAATCATTTTTATATATTTTACAACTCCATTGGAATTTGTCCCAAGTTTTTGTCAACACCATCAGACATAAAAAAATGTTTTAAAAAATCAGGCATTATTGGGAGGCATCAGAACTTCTGAAGACCCCATGGCCTCTTCCTTTCTTGTCCTTTGCTAAGAGGGCTAGGCAGCTCTGGTTAGAATGTGTTCTTTAGTTTTTTCTTCTCTTTTATTCCTAAGTTGCTCGTCGCAACCATGATAAACTGACAATTTACAAAACATTAATGAAATTTTGTGAAATAAATGCAACTTGGAGCCTGCACCTTGCATCTTAACATTTCCAAAACATTATTTGTCATATTTGAATACATAAGCTTGAGGAATTACATTTTTGGGGGGAGAAAATTTAAACCCATGTTGTCCCTCTTCTCAAGAATCACTGATTAGTGTTGTGTTATGCAAATCTGACTTGATATTTATTACCAATCGCTAAACCAAAGCTAATACTTCTCCAGCATCAGTCAGAATCATTTCACCAGGTTAAAAAAACAGTGTATCAGTACAAGAGAAACCTAGACAATCACAGTAAATTATAGTCAGAGAGAGAAAGAGCACAGTGGTATACACCATATGAGGGCATAAAAGAACAGAAAAGGGGATGTGTGGCCATTAATTCTAATGTAAATAGGTTTTACACAGTCACATTCATTTTTGTACATCAGGTTCAAGAGATAATAAAAGAAAAATGGTCACATTTTATACAGCTATTTTGGTATTTTTATTATGTGTTAATGTACATTAAGTAACCAGTTTTATCCACATTGTTCTAACTAGTTTAACAGGTAAACACTGCAGGGTTTCCCCCAGAAAACCTGCTAAGCCTGGTGGTTGGGGCGTCGAGACGACCACCGGTGGTCCACCGTGTTTTTGAATTAAAACATGTTAAGGTGACAGGAAATGTAAAAGTATTACTGTGTAATTATATGTTAAGGGAAAACATCTCCAATGAAATGCTATTGAAACCCACAACTAGTCTAAAAACAACACATTTTCACTTCTGTTTAATCTAAATTAATCTGTTTAATCTCCCGGGCTTCAGGGCTTCAGCTTTTTAGGCTGGCCAATTAAATTCCCTTCTCCCATATTTGACCAAAAGTACATCTTCTAAATACTGACTTGAAGGGGGTAAAAAAACATTTTTTGACAAAAAAGCCTATTTTTTTAAGCATTATTGATTCGTTATAAACAGTATGGGTAAAACAACCCAGGAGGTGAATACTTCCTGCAAGCACTTATTGTTTTTACCTATTTCTAAGTATGCTCTCAACATTTATAGCATTAACAGATTTTGTCTTTGTTATTCGGATATTTTGCTTGATTTCAGAATAACAAATGAACTTGTTTCTTGATTTGCAACCTCATACTGTTCATTTCCACTTTGAAAAAAAAAATACACTTAAGAGTACTAAATAGGCAGATATGAAGCACTCTGTCTAGAACCAGCACTACTGGAAAAGGTGGAAAGCGGTTTATGGGAAGAGAGAACCGCCGACTCTTCCCCTGCTTAGCCGAATGATCTGAATCTCAGAAAAGAAACGAAATTCCCATCACTCTAGAGGAATATGACATAGCATGATTTCTTGTCATTACTAGTCATTAAAAATAAAATACATTTACGTTGGAAAAATCAGACATTTTTTCTAAAGTATATAAAATTCGAAGTCAACTTTAGAGTTTCTGTAATTTACGGGGGTGAAATGTTAAGATACCTTATCTGCCACGCTATTTTTTTTACACACTTTTACACTGAAGTCATGAAAATATTAAAAAAGGAGTCCAGAAAAACCGTTTCCCAAAATACGACTCACCCTCTCAGTATCCCCCTTTTTAAAAAAAAAATGAACGTAGCCCGAACCTGCTAGCATGAAACAAACGCAGGTGCTTCGCCCACTCTAGTAGTGCCACCAAATACCTCCGAGTTCAAACCCGCGACATTCATGCTATAAAATCAACTCTGAACAAGGAGCGCTAGAAACTCACCGTCAGGTGCTACTCATGCCGCAGCCCTTCTTTCCAAAGTTGATTTGCATCCACCGCCGGAAGAAAGAGATGGAGGTGTAACCGGTTAAAAAAAAAACGTAGAGCCTCTTAGTTTCGCTGTTGGTCTTAACCGGAGCAGTTCCGTCTCTCCTCCTCCGTCTCTACCTTTGCTGGACGCGGCTGCTCCTTTCGTTTCTCCTCCTCTCTTCTCTTGCTCCTCACGCGCCTCCGTGAGACTTGGTGGGGGAAGCAAAACCAGTAATAGGTTCTCTTCCTCCGCCTTCAACAAAGACGGACTCAGAAGAAAAGCAGGAACCCTATCGCAGTCAATAGGTTTCACAAAACCCCATGGCAACGCAGTAACAACTTCCCCGCGTTGTGACCCGGTTAAAACGCCCCCACCTTTCTGCTCAGACCCCCCAAAAACTGACTGACATTATTCCCAGGCTTCACAGAGAGCAGGTTTAAGAGGCGGAGGTGGAGACCAGGGACTGGGACTAAACTCTGCTGGTGAGGATGTTGTTCAAATGTGAGTCAAAAACTTTTCAATTTATGACATCAGTAGGCAGTTTAATAATCCCTGCACAGAATTTAACGAATTTCCGTGCTTAAAACTAGAGTAACAGCAGCTTATGTGACACCAATCCACATGATGGCTTTTGATTATAGTGCTTTATAAAAGTATTTATATCCCTTTCAACTTTTTACACATTGTGCCATTGAATGTATTTTATAAGGTTTTCATATGTTTGACCAAGACAGCATAAAAATAATATACACTATGCATCCATTTTCTAAACTTGGTGTGTCAAATAAAAACCCAATAAAATAAAGTAAGGCTTGATCTCGTCAGGTAATGTGTGAAACTGACATTACATACCATTTTCATGTTTTGATTAAAAGCCATCTTTTTTTCCTCAAGTCTCTCTTAAGATAGTCCCTGAATAAACATTTTAAAAAAATTTCTCCATTCATTTTCTAAAATGTGAGGATAAAGTCTGTTTGGAAATTGATGTAGAAAAACAAAAAAGAAATCTGACATTTTTTGTCCTTTCAAAATTTTTCACATCTCAAAATCTGAAGAAACTGAAAATCAGAACTAGAACTGATCCCCGTTCAGGTGTCAGTTCCATTGCTCTAAAATAAGAAATAAAAAAATATTTGCATGTTGTTTTTGATTGTATGAAAAGCACCTGTTTTATGAAATTAAATCTCTAAGAGAATGATAGAAAAACAGCAAGTGGTCTTGACAATGTCAGCTTACTGTCTAAAAGTTATTTCATTATATGAAACATAAATGCAACAAAACATTTCAGTAAAACCAAACTGATAGACTGGCGACCTGTCCAGGGTGACCTCGCCTCTCGCCCAGAACTTTTGCCAGCAACCCTCCCAACCCCTCTAGGAACAAGGGTGTAAAGACAAAACCTGGATAAAACCTGACAAAAAAGTTGAACAAAATGTACTTTTTAACTTGTAGGACTGTTAAAATGTCCTACAATATTTTAACAGTCATAGGACCCATTACCCTTTAATGAGCAAGAAAAACTCAGACATCAAAAACCATAATACAAAGTTGTATCATCTGCCTTACCTCTGATGTCTCACTTTTTGCAAATGACTGATTGCGGTACATTAACAGGTGATCTTGTCCTGTGTGTATCAAGGGGACTCCACTGCGCTGATCACACTGCCAGTCCCAGTATTACAAACTAATGGTGTCTGTTGGGATCTGTGATTTCAGCACCTCTGACAGTTCGGAATCATTAGGAACTTTTTGCATCAGCGGAGCGAGCAGGAAAGGTCAGCAAGAAATCAATTTATTCAATAACCTGAGACTCATACGCAGAGATAGGACCGATCTGCAACCTGGAAAATGACAAGGTGGGAAGAGCTTCCTGGCCAGTGCCAGGAATGTTGAAGACCTCACCATCGGTTATCGTTTGAGATATATATGCAAGACAGGAAGTCTCCTGATTTGAGCTTGGAAATGGAAAAAGCTTTCAACTGATTAAAAAATTGATTGTGATTGAATGCACAGTTTTCACCAATCTCAGGGGAGGCTTTATCCATTATCCTGTGGCTAAGTGCTAAGGCTAATTTTGCACTAATTTACATAGAGTCAGAAGAGGCTTAAATGTGTATAAGATATTTCTTTGGGTTCATTGTCCTGTTGGAAAGCCCATAGCCGTACAGGTTTCAAGAATCTAAGGGAAGATGGTTAAAATGTCAATAACAGTCCAGGAACCAGGTTAACCCAGGATCACAATGGTCATCACATGGAACCCAGTTTAACATTTACAGAAATGTCCAAGAAAGAAACCACTTTTCCAAAGTTGGTGCCCTACAGCTCAACTTAAGTGTCCATCTGTCAACTTGGACAACCCAAAAGCTTTCAAGAAATATAGAAGTGATGGTCAGACAACACTGAGATATTTGGCTACATTGAAAAGAAGTGTGTTTGGAAAATTCAAGATAAGTCAATGCTGGTGCATAACCTCGACTAGATGATGTAATGACCAGTGATCTTGGCATTGCAGCACAGTCGAACTTGGTAAAGTTCCACCAGGTAGCGCCAAGTAGAAAGGACTAATGCAGGAGTTTCCTTACCACCCAAACAACAAAGTCTTGACTTTAATGCAAAACCAGCAAGTCAATTTTTTTAAGTATTTATGTTATTTTAAGTCAAGAAATACCACTATTTAATTTTTTATAGAAACAGTTTTTAAGTGAAACTTGAAACATCAGCAGACACATTATTCACAAAACTATTAAGATTACACTTCCAATAAAGAGAGACTATATGTTGAACTTGTAATTAACTAATTTACTTCCCCCCCCAGGTCTGCATATTGTGCCTCTATTACAGAACAGCTGATTAAAATGTTTGCATGGCCTCTTCTGCAGCCACCAAGTACTGCAGAAGGCTGCTAATCACTCATAGATTCAATCCAGGTGTGTGGCAGATGGGAAACACCTAAAACATACAGGGAAGGGGGGCCTTAGGACCGGAATTGAGAAACACTGAGCTAAACAGTCAGATTACTTTGTCATGGTAACTGTGGCAAACCTAGTAATGATGAACACAGACTGTGTCCAAAGTCAGAGTCATCTAAAAAATAACAGCCACACAATTGGGCATTGCAAAAAGGAGGAAGACCCCAAACACACATCAAAACTGGTAATGCATGACACAGGCTAATATTAGTGTGTTTCTATTTCAAACGTGCACAAAACTTTATCTATATTACTAGGTACCGGCAGTGACGCTCTTTCCACTCAGAAATTCGAGAGAACGCATGCTGATCACAGAAAATGCCCTAACTTCCCACCATCAAAAGTCCTTTTCAGATTTTTTTTTTTCCAAAAGCAACTCTGCTGTGTTAAAGTTAAGTGATTTTAATTTCCAACAATACCAGTTTTATTGTATGTTGAAATTAATAAATGGTCGGTAGTAGGGAATTTTCCACAAAGAAAGAAATCTAAAAAAACAATCTCTATTTTTTGCTAACAATATAGAAAAAACTACAAAAAATAGCCATAAATAAATGTTTTCGTATGATGCTGTAGTCTAATTGACATTTCGGAAGGAAGTTTCAATGAAATGCATAAAAAAATAAACATTTTGGTGCAAGTCCAAAATTCTCTAAAATTAGATTTTTTTACAAAGAAACAAAAAATCCCTATTTCCTCACAGCAATATCAAGGAAAATATTAAAGATGGCCAAAAATGGATGCCTTTATGTTATTCAACTGCCTCATTTATCTGTAGTAGAGAAGTTTTATCGAAATCTGATGAAAAATACAAGTTTGGGAAGTGGTCAAAAAATACTTAATTTTGTCAATTTTTGAATTTTTTTTTTCGTTGCTCAAATTAGCTTTGGAAGCAGTTTTGCAGTCTAATAAATTTTTATTGAACAATCCCAGACCCCTACATAACATCGAGTTTGTTAAGACCACATAGCAGGACAGGCAAAATAACTTTTGGGGCTTGGTTTCAACTTATATTTTCTCATATCATATCCCAAACATGCCATCTCTGCTGTCAGGGTAAATATTGAAATTTGTTTTATTTTTAAAAATTACATATTTTAAAGAACCTTCATTTTAAAAGTAAGCTATTTATATTGTATATATTCATGTTTTTCAATATGATTTATTTATATTTAAAGGATGTCATTACAAATAAGTGTCAAATTTATTTATTTATTCTTAAAGTAATCGGCTTTCAAAAACCCGATCCTTTTCTACTCAAAGGTGGGTTTGTGGCAAGGTACACAAACCCCCCAAAATCTCAGAGACAGTTAGAGATAATGGGCTGAAATTTGTTCTGCTCTTTTCTGGTAATACACTTAATAGAAAAATCCATTGAGAGTACAAAAAAAATGTAAAGAAAAAAAATTGGTTGCCGGTACCTAATATTACACTGTCAAAACACAAAATTTTGCAATTCCATTAAATATTCTATATTTAATATGTACACTATAGTCGCAGAAGATGTAAATTTGCAACAGCCTTAAGGTTAAAAGCTAACTGGAAATGTCCCAGTTTTTTTCCAACCTTGGAATCGTCTTCATCTGGGTGTTATCAAAAAGAAAAGCCTTGAGAGTTCTCTGTTCCCTAAGAAAGGAAATGAACAAATTGAACTGAATCCAAATAACCCGATTTAGGTCATCATAATTGCACTGAGTGGATTACACAATGGTTAGACAGAGCAACGAATAGAATACGATACTCTGTGAGGTGCACCGTGCTGCAGTACGTGCTCTTATCAAATCTAATTAGATTTGGTGGAACATCTGCTTCTTTCCTATTCTCAGTGTGAATCTGGCTCGGCTGCAAGTGTTAAATGAGATACAGTGACTTAAGGTCTTGTTCTCAGCGAACAAGACCTTAAGGAGGGCCGGTTAAAAGAGGTGTATTTGTATATAAATTGATTAGGCTGGTTCATATTTTCCTGCTTCACCATGATATTCTATCTTTGTTTGCACATAAAAGCTTAATGCAATATTAAAAAGCACATGTCACAGGCTACAATTTGAAAACACTGAACAAAATTTAAATGAAAGTGTGGCAGCAGCTCGTGCACTTCTGGATCTTTGTAAGTCGGAGAGGATCGCGTGCACCGCTGTTCACACAAACTGGACGATCTGGAAGATGCTCCAGGCGGCTCCAATGTGAACCTCAACTATAAACGCCATACTTCTGTCACAGGACAAAAAATGGGATTTTCGACAGCTATTGACACCTTGTTCTGCCGTGCGCATGGAAATAGTGGGCTTTGGGCAAGAGGTTTTTGTCAAAGTAGAACACTGCCAAAAATGGTCAAAAGCGCTATGTGTCCGTGTTCCCCTATCAATCCTGTCCCCTTGTGCCTAGCAGAAGTTTTCATCACTTTCGTCACTGCTCTAGTCTATCAGCACCATGTTGCCACCGACAAAAATGACTCTCACAGATATTTTAGCCATGGCACGAACTTGCTGCGTTATTGAATGTAATGTCCGATCACACGACCGAAAAGGTAAAAATATGGAAAACGGACTTTCGTTTCACTATTTTCCTGCTTGGAAACAACGCGAGGAGGCTAAGCTAACGAAAAGAAGACGAATATCCTGGTATCAGCAGTGAGACGTCCTGATATCACCTTCTCCAACATCTGCAGATGCCTACAAGTTTCTTCCAGACATTTCCATTCTGTTAAAGTGTCTAAATTTGTTTTGTTGATGCTGTGTCATAATTCTTTGCTATGATTCCGATATCCGGGTGTTCTCGTGATCAGTTTATGTTGAATTCATTTAAGTGGACCTAATATTGTCGGGTTATATATTAGCCCGACAATATTAGGTCGGGCTAATATTGTTTAGGTAGCATAGTCCAAATTTTGTCAGTGGACATCGGGGTTATTACATTATTGTGAAGTAAACAATTTTACTAGTGTTTTCAAATTTTCAGTATTCATACTGATGTGCGCTCTGATATGTCCTCTTAAAGGCAAGCCGACGTATAAAATGAATTAGCTCAATCCCGACTGGGACCCAGTGCAGAATATCGATCCCTGAGGTAAACGACATGGGCGTCAATTAAAGAGGCAATACAGCAAAACCATCAACAAGTGGGGACAGAGACTGTTTTTATTATTTACCCCAGAAGAGGTAAATAATGTCACAAGAGGCTGTAGATGAGGAGCAAGTTGGAGAGGCTGATGAGGAAATGCAAGGAGAGAAGCTCAGCAAGGCTGCAGAAATATGTGTACAGTTGCAAGTGACTGTTTTCTCTCATTCAGTAATTTTATGTGGTAAACATTCATGAAACATTTGGGTCAAGCACTTCAAGTTGCAGGTAAACATTTAAAGTAAAAAATTTATATTTAAAATATATCTGGTAATAAACATACACGTGATAGGTTATATTTTTAAATAAGCATTTTATGTGATTAAAGTTAACAATTATATAATCAGACATCTGTCAGGACACTAGGTTTTTGGGTTTGTTTTGCTTTTCATTTTATTTAGCTTTGTGTTTTAGTTCTCTTTAGTTTAGCCTAGGGGTGCCCAAAGTTGGTCCTGGAGGCCCGGCATCCTGCATGTTTTAGTTCTCTCCCTGGTTTAACGCACCTGGATCAAATGATGGCTTGTTAGATTGTCTAAGGAACATTGACAAGCTGAAAAGGTTGTTGCTACCACCAGGAAGAGAACTAAAACGTGCAGGATGACAGAGCTAGAGGACTGACTTTGGACACCCCTGGTTTAGCCCTTCATGGTTCTTTTGATATTATTTGAGGTATTTAGTGTAGTTAGAATTATATTATTGCTTTCCTTATTTTCAGTCCTGTATAATGTTTCTAGTTAGATTCATTTTTTAGTTAAGGTTCTGTCCTTGTTTGTCTGAGTCCATCCTTCTTTAATGACTAGAGTTTAATTGTATTTTATCCTTCTAGTCATTTCTTATTTCAGCCTCTCTGTAGTGTTAGTAATGTTTATTTCTTAATTTGATCACCCTAGGTTCAGTTGTTCTTCCATGTTCAAGTCTCTCTCTCTATATATATATATGTATATATTTCCTTGTTTTCCCTGGATTTCGGATTTAGTTTATAAAAATATAACATCTTCATAAAGTACGTCCACTAGGGGTTGAACGACTACTTATTTTTTAAGGTCGACTACATCATGATAATAGTCGAGTCGATGTCGACTAGTCGCGGTGACGTCATAGTGACGTAAGCGCAAAAAACCCTTCACAACTACTTGGAGGCTTTATCAGCAGTTTTCACAGAAAATATTAACCCTACAACCTTCTCCCGCTTTTACTACGTATATTATGGAGAATTAAAAGCGCAATAAACACATAATTCTTCGTGAGCAGCGGAGAAAAGTTCGTTGCACAAAGTCGGCCTGACTTTTTTTTCCAAACACCGGCTGATACTGATGATCTCTGATAGTTACTAGTATAGGAGTCAAATGATCACACTGACCACATGGAGCTTTGGATCATGACAAACCAAACTTATTATGAACGGATCCCGTTTGGTTACAGTTGAATTCAACAAAGCCTCCTGCTGCTCCTCCGTCCGAGGCAGAGGTCGACTCTATCAGACCCTCAGGATGAAGCTGGACTTAGTTTACAGATGTAGTCAAACCATATTTTATAAGAGCGTAAAGCTGCCAGGTTAGAAGCTTCAGTCCGCAGAGTGACGCTGATCAGTTGGGGGATAAAAAAGCCTGACGTCATGACGCGTTGTCGCACATTACTCCATTGTCTTTTTTTTTTTTAAGTATTTTTTCGGCACTAGTTTATTTGACAGCAATCTGACTGTAAGGGGGCAGAGAGAGCGGAGCGGGGGAGGGAGGTATGATGGGCCCAGAGACTGGAGGACGGGAGTCGGACTCCTGACCACCGGGCTAAAGTCTCTATATGCGGGGCGCCGCGCTAAACACCGCGCCGCGCATCGCCCCTATTGCGGGAGCCTATGCTGTAATTTACAGCTTCTCTTTGTTAAATTATTTACATTTTTATACAATGTGAGCTTTCTGACGAACTCACCTAGACCACCTTCTTTCATTTCCTTGGAAAAATCTGTTTTGTCACGTGATTGCGACTAGTCGACTGGCCAAGAAAAAAGTCATTGCAGAGAAAAGAATCGACTAGTCGACTAATTAGTGCAACCCCTAGAACAGAATGGAATCACAACTCAATGTTGTCAACACATAGTGCTTAAGTTAAAACGTGCTTAACCCTCACCTAAAATGGGGTGTGGTGTGGTGGCGCAGGGGCTAAGCACAACCCACATATGGAGGCCCCATTCCTCAATGCAGCTGTGGCAGGCTCGATTCCTGCCCTTGGCAATCCTCGCTGCACGTCCCCCCCCCCCCCCCCCCCCCCCCCCAAACAACAAAAAAAAAGCCCCCCCACCCACAAAAAAAAAAAAAAAAAAAAAAAAAATTAAAAAAAAAAAAACAAAACACAAAAAAAA
>CAEGAF010058198.1:0-18579 GCA_903067075.1 Micropoecilia bifurca | reverse complement strand
AGATACTTTTATAGATAACTACATTATTTAGAATGAAAACTAATAAGTAGAAAAGATAATATAACATTTATCCAACAACTGCATGTAATTATGAACTCTTTGAAATATTAGGATGCTTCATATAAATAAAATGGTTCTCTCTGCCAGAAAACTGAAAATAGATACACAATGATCCAAATCATAAGGCCAAAACAAAACCCTGTGAGTCACCAGACACAAGAGGTACCAATAAACAAGGAGGGTTCCATATCCTTTCTAGTCTGAATGTAATAAGACAGTTTGAGTCATCTCACTTGTTTCCCTTGGTCTCTGTGGTCAGTCGAGTGGAGTCCGTGATTTCTTCATAATCCTTGGACCACACAAATTTGGAGTCGGGCGTCAAGTTAGAGCATTCAAAGTTCAGGGAGATGACACCATCGTCATCGACTTCCACGACTATCTCCTTAGTGCCTGAAAGCCAAATAGATTATGACCAGTTCAGGACATTCACATTACCACCATACCGTCATGACATCTGCCCCTTTATTGCCGTTTACCTACCCGGTTTGGTCAGAGCTAGGACTGGCTCTGTAACATCTGAGGTTTTGCCCACACCGGCTTTATTCTGGGCACGGACTCTAAGCACATACGTCTGTCCTTCCTTAAGATCCTTAACCTGAAAAGTTCAGAGAAGCGCCCAGTTAAGACCGCTTGTACATCCAGTTTCAGGAGAAAATGCTCCAAACGGGCTCCATGTAATGACCTTGAGGTACGTTTTCTCTGCAGTCTTGGTGTTGACGCCCCTCCAGGCTTCCTCTGATGCATCTCCTTCCTTGATGTCAACGTAGAAACCATTGACCGGATCGCGGCCCTGGTACACGGGAGGTTTCCACAGCAACACCAGGGAGTCGCTGCGCACCTCCAAAACCTGCAGATCGTGAGGAGGTCCTGTAGGAAAATATGCAAAAGTCTTAGAAAATGAGAAGCTTGGCTTTACTTGAAAACTGATCTAGTCTAGAAAGGATTATTTATGACTTGTTGGTACAATTAGCAAAAACTATTTGCAATCTTGAATTTCTGGTCTGTATAATTCTACAGTACATATGACAACATATTTGTTGATTAAATTAATCATATTGTGACAAATTCACTTCTCAGATGTTAACATTTGATGTCTTTAATATTTATATATTTATAATCTTTTTGAAAAATAGAGTAAGTAGTAAACCAACCAAACACTGAATTTTAATAGCTGTTAAGTCAACCGATCATTGCCCTTATTTCGCAGATACATACAGTGTCTTTCAGCAAATATGAACCTTTTGTCCATATTTCATGTTGAAATTTAACCTTTACAGCTTTTATACCACATTTTAACACCAGTAAACATCTTTCTACCTTTAATTTGCAACCACATTTTCCTATTTTTTAAACATAGTGAAAATGTGGAAAGTCACACCATATATTTGATTACTATCCATGATGTAGAATCCACAATGCTGTGGGTCTGTTTCTCTCATCAATATTTTCTAAGAGTGCAGTGACTAATGAAAACCAGGATGTTTTCCACTGGAGATAAATGCTTAAAGTAAAATGTGACCAGTGGTCTGGATTCTACAAAACCAAAGCATAATCGCTACGGATTAATTTTAGTTATGAATTTAATCGGTTAAGGGTTTTCCGGCTCTTCATAGTTCCAGCTTGATCAGCCAACCTGGTACAGCAATGGTCCATTCCTCACACAGGAAGGTGTCACTGGGCATCGACGGGATCCCGACGCCCGCCATGTTGGCAGCTCGCACCTGGAACTGATACTTTCTGTTTTCCCGCAGCTCTGACACCTAGCAGGCACAGACACAACCAGAGAAATCATCTGCTGCTCATGCAGGCAGCTGCAAAACATCTGGATGTAGAAAAGGGCTCCCGTGCGCTCACCCTGTAGGCCCTCTCGCTGACAGCCTTCACGTTGGCCTCGTGCCATTTCCCCGGCACGCCATCGACGACCTCACGGTAATCTACGAAATAGCCGGTGATGTCAGCTCCTCCAATGAAGGTCGGCTGCTTCCAAGAGAGCACCATGGCGTCGCGCACACACTCCAGAACGGTGATGCCATAGGGTGGAGCGGGAGATGCTGGGACAGAGGACTTCAAGTTAACGCCGTCGCCTCAACAGAGAGAGCGTGCTCATGGGAAAGTGAAATAACAGGAAGCTGACCAAATCTGGTCTAATGATGTCATCATCTTTATTAAATCAAACCGTTTAAATATTCCTTTACATGTTCCTAAGGAATTAAATACTGGATATGTTCACAATAAATATAGAATACCCTCATATTCAGTTAAATATCATATAATGTTTGTGAGCACTACAGAAACACAACTGAGAGTGTAACTGTCAACTTGTACTTTTTGGCGTTGAGGTCTGGAATTTGGCTCATAGTGTCCCAAGAGTTGGATTTCTGGAGTGTTTCATTTCCAGAAAGGTCAAGTGTCCTGCTCTTGTGTTTGGTTGGTTTCCATTTCTGGGGCAGACTCAGACTGAGAGACTCCAGACATGAAAAGTTTCTGCATGTTTGAAAGTTAAAGTGCTCTGGGGGAAAACCATCATCAGGAGAGCGGAAGCTGGTGCTGAAGTGACAGATGACAGGCGAACGAGTCGGGAAGTGACTTAAGGCTAGTACTGATAAGGAACTATGTTCTATGTTAAGACCTAAGTTCTTAGTTACAGAAGAAACTGGTGAAGACTTACCTTTAATACAGAAGAATGCAGGTGGAGTTTTCCATTTGTCATATTTATATTAATTTTAGTACAGTGTTTTATAAAGAATAAGTAGATCTTGAATCTTTCTCACATGGTCACAAACTGTAATGTATATTAATGGAATTTTATGGTCTATAGATGCTCTTCATCTGATTCGACTCAGCTTGAGCTTTTCTCAAAGAAGAAAAAATAAGTTCAGTCTTCAGATGTCTGGCAGAGACATTCCACAAAGGCTTGCAACTGTAATTGCAGCAAAACGTGGTTCTTCAATGTATTGACTCAAAAGGCCTAATGACACCCTTTTAAAATGTTTATTTGTTAAAAATCTGAAAGCTGTGTAACAGTTTTCTTCCACTTCATAATCATGCACTGTCTCGTAAAATCCCAATAATAGACTGAAGTTTGTGGTGGTAAGGTGATGTGATGTGGGTATGAACTTCCGTACATTTGCAAGGTGCAGTAAACCTGGGTGACAGAAAATTTCAAAACTATGTGAACATATTGTGTTTCTTTCTTGCAGCATCCACTAAAGGGTTTCAGGTTCTGTCCTGACCTTTGAACTCTGCTATTTGCCGGGACCCTCTACAGTGAACTTACGTGCGCCGCCACCGGGTTTTTTGTCCACCACAGCAGTTTGATCCTGAATCTGAATGACCGTCTCAATGTGTACAGCTGAGATTTTATCAGTAAGAAATTCAGAAACTGAGCCTGACTCTGACAGGGGGTTCTGGTCTACAGACCATGAACCAGTAACCCTGACCCCCTCTCCGCTTTCAGTGTCAGCCTGAGCTTTATTGTGCCTTTCAACAGTGAAATGGGAAGGCTGGACAGTTTCATGCTTGTCCGTCCAGCGTGGCTCGTGCTCGGTTAGTGGGCACGCGTTACCCCCCGGCCCCATCTTCGAAAACACACCATGTGGAATGCCGCCCCCTATGGGTGTTAGCAAAGACAAGCAAAAAACAATGACTTCAACCAGGCAATAACAATATGTTGCAGCTAAATCATAAAACAACAATGGAGCACAACAGAAAAAAAAACATGAACACGTAAACACATTATTCAGCACATGAGCCTGTAAAATACAAAGCAATGTCTTCATCTGACTGGGAGGGAAAATGAAGACAAGATGACCAGCAGGTGACATCCATGTGAGAAGGAATTTGGAATATGAGAACATGCACCAACATCTTATGATGTTCAAAAACAATGCCAACCTATTCTACAAGGCACTCATTGTGCTACTATGGTTGTAATGCTATGAACAACAATTTTTACAACATGACTTTTTATTAATAGGAGCACATTTTTAGTTATTTGTTCTTGTTTGGGTGTCTTCTACAATCTTTTTCCTTTTATTATATTATTATTATAAAATAATAAGGAATTTTGGACAAATAGGATTCAAAATAAATGTACCAAACATCTGCCTGCAAGATAAATACATTGACATTGCTTCTGAGTGAGTTTCATAAGTACAAATCAGCCAGTGAGTGTTAGTTAGGACACTGGAGGAAAGTTTTGTTAGGAACAGAGAGGTGCTCATTGACGATTACAGTACTTTTGCACATGCTGCACTTCCATTAAAATGTATTTGTCCCGTTATACTATAGACTTCCTCTGATTTTGCTTTTTGTCACACTTTAATGTGATTACACTAGACACGCCCAGGCCTGATTACTGCCATATTAAAAAGTCCTGTACATAGAACCCATCTGAGATCATGTAGTAGGCTAAACGATTTCAGAAGAGAAGAGATGAGCAACAAATTCAATGACCTAAGTCTGTCTGGAAGTTTAAAGCCTGGAAATCAGTTAAGCTTAAATACACTTGCAGAAAAACAATGAGTCCTTACCCAGGAAGTCTACCTCCGAAAGTTCCTACACAAATCAAATGAATGTTTTGAAATGGCTTAGTCAAAGTCCAGACTTAAATCCAGAGCCTTTAGTATTTATTGTTTTTTGCCAATATTAACATGTGTTGGATGATTTTGAACATTTGAGTGTGACAAAATAAAGAAAACAGAAGAAATGTCTTAAAACTTTGCATTGACAAGTATAGCATGTTAGAACAATCAGAACAATTCTTCACCAAGCTAGCTTCAGAAGCAAATGCTACAACAAGCAAACATGAAGCAGTCTAAAGGATCTGCCAGGGTGTGGAGGGTCCATCGTTTGGTACCTTCAGCACCATGCGTAGACCAACGCAATCTCGACCCGGGAAAGGTGAGTGTGAGGAAAGGGGGATTGTGGAAAACGGTGTACCACATAGATCCGGTTTGCAACGACCGCTGAATTGGATCAAGTTGATCCAAAATAGAGGAAGTATACAAGTCCTGACCCCAACCTGCTTCAGGCAAAGCAGGAGGTGAGGCGTCTGTAGGGTGGATGCAGCTGAACAGGGTGGTATAGAGCAAAATTTTGGAGTGACAGAGTGGGAGAGTGTGGGAGTGCAGATGAAGACCTGAAGACACTTCTGACAAAATAACAGTGTCACCATTATTGTTGTTCTTCCACCACTTCTTCCTAATAAGCTTAATACATTTCTGAACTTGGGATTAATAACTAAAGAGATGTCAAAAGTCACAGTGTTGAGTGCATTCAGAAGACATTTTGTAAACAAGTGATCTGTTTTCACCCAGTTAGTTAACTCCTAATTTATTTATTCCATATTAAATGCTTAAAATATATAGTTCAAATGACAATTTTACACAAAGGGTTGAATAATCTAATATTCCCAGTATTTCTGACTATCAACATAGCATTATCCCGTGACCGATGTTTCTTTCACTCACCAATCGCAGCCTTTACTTCCACTGGTTCTGATATTGGGGAGAACTGGCTGAGCCCTGCGGCGTTCACAGCCCTCACCCTGAACACGTACTGCTCTCCAGTAATCAACCCATGGCAGATGAACCTGCAGGACAGTAAATTGAAATGTATGACCCATAACAGGTGCTGATTTGTATCTGATTAATATCAGAAGAGCATTAAAAAAAAGTAGTTTTACCTTGTTGCCCGAACAGGCTTGTTGTTGCATGGCTCCCACACATCGCTCCCAACGATACTACACTCAATGTAGTACCCAACCAAATCTTTGACGTCTTTAGACGCCTCCCAGCTCACCACGACGGATGTGTCCGTGTTTCTGGTGGGGACCACTTTTCCCGGAGCCGATGGGATGTCTGCGGATGAGATTATTTCATATTTTCAGGCTACTGTTGTGTTTCCTTTACATAGTGATGTTCATTGCTCTTAAACACCAATAAGTTAGAAATACTGTTAATGGCTTCAAGTTGAGCAGAACCAACTCTGGCTTTAGAGTCAATATTTAAAGTTGGCAGGCACCGTTTTTAAGATATTTCTTTGGCTCCATGATGTCAAAGTTAAACTTGGTTATTTATAAGTATATTTATATTTTTGGCAGGAGAGATGAATTTTTATACATAGAAAAACAGCTGGGTTATGTCTTTAACCAGAACTCTAGTTTTATGCTGTTCTGCTGGTAGTTTTAGAGAAACATTGGGTGAAATATGTGACCAACTTTGGCAAATCAAATAGTACACACGATTACTGTAATGGCAATAAGGGCTTTCCATTGGATAATAAAAAGGGTGTAAGTATTTTTAAGGTAAGAAAAACAAAAATAGAGATTTGTTATTATTATTATTTCATTGTATCCACATCTCCACTATTAATGCAGGCATAATTTGCATTCAGAAACGAGTTCATTGGTTGACTTCAAATTTAAATCTGCTAAAGGTATGAGAATTTTTAAATCAACTTGATCAAAACCTACAGTTTTAATCTACGTACATCTGGTTTAAATCTATGTTAGATTTGAACCAGTTCTAGGATAGCAAAGTGTCCTAAATTAGATTGTTTTTATCTGAACGTTTAGTCAGAAAAGCATTTGATTTTGGGCAAAAAATGTCACAAAGACATTGTTAAACAAATAAAAGGCCTTTGTTATTATACTATGTGCCAGAAAAAATCTAAGTCCTGCAAGTTACTGTATTTTCTGACCAAGCTTGTCGCCCACAGTGATGGCTTCAGTTGGCTCAGACGGTTCGCCGACCCCAGCAGAGTTGCAGCAGCGGACACGGAACAGGTAGGACTTTCCCTCAGCGAGATCAAACAGGGCGAAGCGAGGAGACTTGACTGGGATCTCTGTGTTCACCCTCTGCCAGGTATCTGTACCCGAGACACACTGGAAAACAAAACCCATAGCGTCAAGCAGATTTTAACACTTAAAAATGGCAACAAAAATTACAGTAAGTTTGCAGAACTTTGTCAATATTCACCTTCTCCACATAGTACATGACCCCTTCAAGGCCCTTCTCTCCAGGAGGCTTCCAGCTCAGGACCACATAGTTCTTGGTTGCCTCAGTCACTTGCAACTCACGGGGTCTGCCAGGAACAACGCCCTCTAGTCGTGAAAGGGTGAGTTGGACGGGGCCCAATCCTCAGGTAAGCAACATGACATCCTGTACTGTGACTTTCTTACCTGCAGGCTCTTCCTCTGTGACGATGATTTGGCCAGTCCAGGGTGCAGAAGTGCCTAACAGAAAAACATACATGTAATTGGTAAAGTTTTGATATTTACCACTTCCTGATTTTTATTCATCTTCCATTTTCAATATTTTCTACTTGCTTACCTTAAATTGAGAAAGGCTTAGCTGTAGCTTTCCTTTTCCTCAGCATGTTATCCTTTTATGTAATTATGAATCTCTACGAATTTAGCTCTTTCACCAAAGTCTTTTACCACAGACATCGTAAAGCTAGATCCCCTAGGTGTAGTACCTCTCATGCGGGCTCGATCGGCCGGATCCATTGCTGCCACCGGTTCAGAGACCCGAGACGGGTGGCTGATCCCGGTCTTGTTGACGGCTCGGACTCGGAAGATATAGGACCGGCCCTCCACCAAACCAGTGACGGGGAAACGGGCGAACTTGACCGGAGTGTCATTGCACTGAACCCAGTGAGTCGTTCCAACCTCACATCTGTTTAGAACAAAACAACTGCAGAATGTTAAACTGAATTGACAATATAGTTTTACTTGCAGTTATACTAAATGAGCCTACGGCAATGAGTCTGCGTAGCTTGGCGAATACAGATCACTTTGCTGTGGATCATAGCACGAAATTAATACCTACGTTTTTAAGTTTCACTGAGTTAACGCGGCTATGGATGACATGTAAAAGATTAGTCTTTTTGCCCCCCAGCGTTGTTTGCATTCACAAAATTTCCGTTAGTCCGATAACATGCATGGTGTCTAAGTCATAAGTCAGTGCCTCACCAGCAATGAACCTCACCGCACATCACTGACACATATATATATATATAGACATATATGGAAGGGCCGTTACACTTTGGATCTTAATTTTCACTTTCTGTTCTCCACAGTGATTCCCCTGGTCCATGATATCATTTCAGATTGTTTGTTTTGTTTCCTTTGGCCAATGTACATAATGCAATATGATATGCAGATGGATGCAGATAAATACGGAACAAGACAAGGACAGTGTCACCTTCTAAATATGTGCCAAAGTTAAAATAAAATGGTTTACATTCAGATCTAACCTGGAGTGAAAACAGGTCACACTTCTTAGCTTTGTATTAGATAAAAACATTTAAAAACCTCTGTATCTTTTGTTTTTGTCTATTTCAAACAATGCAATGAAATTAATTCCTTTTTGTTAAACAGTAACATGGGAAATCTGTGGCCTGTAATTTTGCACTGTTTTGCTTACGTTTCAGTAATTATTCACTCAAGGTTAGTATGAACCAGATCCTTTATATTTTAAAATACTTTCCTTCTTGTAGTATACGGTTATTTTTATTCTTAAAGAAAAATATTGGCCATGGACTATCGGCAACACGAGCATATGACATAGAGCATTGTAGGATTAGCTAAGCTAACAAACCAGAGCAAAATTACAAACCTGTCAACAAAGTATCCCAAGATGGCGTTTCCTCCCTCAACAGCTGGTTGCTTCCAGTTAACAATAATGTAATCCTTGTTGGCGTCCAGACAGCGTACGTCCAGTGGGGCTCCAGGAGCACCTTCCACCTCGGCATCTGCATCTAAACATACAATATCGCCATGATACATATGTTGATAATGTATTCTTCATGTTCCTAGTACTATAATCGCCAAGCAAAGGAAGATATAAAGGTGTTTGGTGTTAATGTATGATTTCATTTGATTATTCTATAAGTTATGAATACTTGTTGAGTCACAATGTGCTTTTTTGAAGCAAGTGGGAGTTATGGCTATCGCATTGACTATAAGTGCTGCTTTCTAAGTGCTTAATTATCAACAATAATCATTTTCATAATGAAATCTTGGCATCGAGGTTTTGTTTTTTACATCTGGTGGATCATGAACTTTGGCCAATATCCCAGACCCCTGATAACATGTCAAAGTCGGCTAATGTCAAGGCTAAAGCTCATTCGTGTTCATAAACGACAGTTTGACATTATCTGTTACTGTAAATTCTGAAACAATGAATATTTAGAGGGGTCAGAGGGAACAGTTGTTCTTAAAAAGGGTTTAAAATTTTGAACATTTGTATTATTAATTAGCAAAAATGTACTTTGTGAGGCAGACAACATTTAATATCCAAGTTTGCGCATTGAGTAACTTGAGCAGCGTGTCTGCTCTTTCTGACAGCCTTTATTAATCTCACAGCTCTTACAGCAAGACTCATTCCATTAATAAACCTTCTTAGAATATTATAACTGTAGCCAAGACCAGAGTGTTTTTGTCATGGAGATCATACCTGGCCTCTCCTTTTTCTGGGCAAACATGAGCTTGCCACAAGGGAGAAATAAGGGTCTATTTTCTAACCTCTTCATGCTCAGCATGACTGGTGTCCAGATGCGGAAACCATGTTTGACAGGTTGTCTCTGGAGGCAACAAAGATAAGCTCAACTGATCTGTTTTTTCCATGGCATTCAAACGCATGCCAGAGACCCGCCGCTCAGCAGTGCCTCCATTAGCGATATCCTATTTAAAACCACTCAATGACATTCAGACGCTGATAAATAAATAGCGTCATTATCAGGTGCCAGTGCATGTGGTGTTGTGACTTTGACCTTGATCTCATGAGACACACGCAAAGGAGAGGGAATCCATTGAGTTCAACTTGGGTTGTTGTGGATTACAACCATTTGAGTTATGTAAACAAATAGCATGTGTTGGGTTTGTTGCATTGTTTTGAACATATGTGGATCAAATTTAGCCAATACACAATTAACACTTCATCTCTAACGTTTTCTAATAAAATATCCTTTAAGGAGTTTTACCTTTGACAAACACATAGGCAGAGTATGTCTCGTATCCAGACTTAGTGGCGACGCGCAGAGTGTAGAGGCCCTCGTCCTCCTTGTTGAGGTGGGTGAGTGTCAACGTGGCTCGGTCTCCACTCCAGCGCATGTGGGTCCATTTAGATGGAGACAGCAGCACATCTGAAAGACACACCATGGGAGGTGGTGATTGCATTTACAGTAACGTGAACTGAAGATATCAGGTTGGACGAGGGTTTAAAGGTGAGCCAGTGTAGTAATACGTGTAAACCCACCATCTCTGTACCATTGAACCTCTGGCTGGTAGCGGTGGAGAGCTGGGTAGATGATTACTGTGCAGCCCAAACTCATGGTCTCCCCCTCTCTTCCAAACGACACTCCAAAAGTATCAACGATGTGAATCTGGAACGTGATGCCATACTCAGAAACTGGGCCGACTGGAGGCAAAGAAGACAAATAGTTATTGGAAACTATATGTTGTGCATGACATCTTGATATCTTTTCATGAAGCTTGCTATATTTAATTTGACAGTATAGAGTTAAAGGAATAAAGGAACAATGGGATTAGACGTGTTGGAACCTAAATTTTAAAACCAATGCAGGAAATTAACACTTACGTCTGGGAACTGGCAGCGTTTCATCAATTTCACCTTTGAACCCTATGGAAAAGAGCAGGAGCTGCTATAAATACTTACAGTACGCAGCACACAGTGTTGTATGTCAGTCAGGACATACTGTATGATGAACTGTATGTACAGTATTTTAAGAAATTATTGCAAGAGCATATGTAAACTCTAGTTTTGACTCCTAAATATGCCTTTAAATAATTTTATATGTGATTATGAGGGTTGTGATAGAGCCGGGTTTGGTGAAACCTACGTTTGACAACGACAGAGGCAATTGCAGACTGCTCTCCTTGCGAATTCATGGCAGAAACACGATACTGGGCAGTGTCATCAAAATCACATCTGCAAGATGAAACCATTAATCAGTGTGCATAATATGCACATAATATCAATGAGGGATTCGCAGGTTTGGCGCCCTTTCTCTGAAACTCCAGCAGCAGGCCTCTTAACCATGTGTACATAATACCAACGATGTGGGCCCCAAGCCATAAAGCATCCCAAAACTCTCAGCCAGGGATACTCTGGCAATAACTAGACACCACTGGTGATGTCATTTCCATCCAACGTAATGGGGCTGGTGTACTTGAAGGTACGTGTCGGGTTGAAGTACCAGAAACTGAATCCGATGTTGGCACAAACAAAATATGCAGGAAAATCAGCCCACATTGTGAGTTTGGTTGTTTACATAAAAAACAAAATGTGAAATATGGATAGGGCCAGAGTTCAACCAGGATGCACCCAGAGGGATTTAATGAAAATGCATATAGGCAGTTTAGAATAATGCGTTACATGAACTTTCCTACTTTCCATGCTAACTAGTTACTTAGCTAGCAAGATTTAGAGAGAAAGTCAGGTAGTTAGATAGTGTGTTCAGCTTGTACTCTAAAGATGAGATGTCTGCATTTTAAGTCACAAACCAAGAAAGCACTTCCTAACATGGGTGCTTTGTCAACAAAAAGGGGTGATAACTTCATATCAGTTTTTTTCTCAAATGCTTCAGTGCATTTCTCTAAGCAAAATTTAAATTCTCACTCTACCTCAGCACTATTTAATACATGAATTTGGTTGAGTTCCTTCAACCAAGTTTTTAACTCCAATAGACAGACATGGTATTGCTGTAATCTAGTTCACGTATGAACGTAGTCTTATAGTGAACATTTTCTTTTCATTATGAAATCTTTATGGTGAGGAGGTGTACAAACATTCAATTGGGCAAATGAATATTTTATTTTAAAACAAATATTCACATATTAAAACTAACTAATAACATTGTCCTTATGAGTAACTGATGCCTGATCAACCATGTAGTTATCAAATGTTTGTATTTTGTTGATTCAAGAACATTCATTTTGTTAAGAGGTGGTTAGTATTGTTTTTTTTTTTTGTAAGTATCATGTGGAAAGTAACTTACGTCCCTCTAAGCCTGTATATAATGTACTATATTATTGAGTTTAAGTTCAACAGGGGAGGCCACACTTACTTGTTAATCTCCAGCGAGTGCACATTGTATCTGCTCTCCAGTTTAAACTTGCCAGGATTGGCAAGGGGGTCAATTGCCACATTGTTTTTGTACCTTAGATTAGGAGGTAGGAAACATGACAGAAGACAAGTAAAAGGAGAAGACTTAAAAGAGCCAGGAAATAGAATTTAGAGAATGTTCAGAAGGAACTAGAAAGAGGCCAGGAAATCCAGGAATGATTAGAGGTTATGTTTTAGGTGATTTATGTCTGTGGCCTACCAGATGACCCTGTGGTCAGGCCAGCCGCTGACAGTGCAGTGCAGCCGCACGCACTGCTTCTCCCACACAGTGTGGGAGCGAGGTTTGATCACGAACTCCGGGGCGTGCATCAGGCTGTCTTCGTTCATCCTCTTGAAGTGTTCCTCGTGCTCATGGATCTAAACATAGCAGAGGGAAAACATTCAGGATAATCTCACCTCTGCCACCAGTGAACATCTAAATCGAACAAAACAAGGCTCCATAAATGCAGCAGGAATTCCCATTGCATACACAAGCAATGCAAATTCTGCGCTTCTTTTAATTTCAGATGCACATGCAAGCCTTGAAGCAGCAACATGTGTTTTAAGAGTGCAGTGCATGATTTTTATTATATTCTAATTTTAGCTGGGTGTGTGTGGCTACATGCCATCCAGCTCAAGACCACAGGGACTCTGCTTCCATGTACCTCAAGAAAAGCAATCTCCTTAAGAATTTGTCACCCACTAGTGAGCTTGCCTGGCAGAGTGGAGACAGATAAAGGCTCTGAGGGTGGTAACTGGTGTTTGTAATGCTTGTTAAATGGCCCAGCTACTACTTCAAATAATCACTCAGTTATATTAATAACTTTCTTGTGTAAAATGATGTAAGAAAATGCACTCGACCTTCCTACTGACTGCAGCAAGTAACTGTGGTTCAGGTAATAGTAGAGACAAAATAGTAAGTGCTACAAATGTGAATACTGCTTTTAACCCGTTACCTATTTTACAATGGGAATAGATACAATAATTCAGCAGGTTAATGGATCATGGTTTGAGGAGCAAAATGTCCTTTTACATATTTGACCTTTCGTGTACAATGCGTTTGAATTAGATGGTACGAGGTAAAATTTATATTCTTCTACTTGATTAGAACATGGTATTAGTTTGCTTTTACCGTCTCATTAATTATCTTAAGAAATTTAATGCCTATACAACCATTTACTGTCACAGGATGACTTGAAACTTCATTAGCGCAGACTAAACATCTGCATGAATATAAATAATACTTGCATTGATTCTGTAACAGTACAGATATCCTAGCTAGTGTGCATTCAGCTAAAACTGGATGCTTACCTGTCATTATCTGACTTTTAGCCGTACTAAATGTTTTCTGTTTCAGATCAGTGATTATTAACAATATGCTTTGTGTTTGGCAAATCCCAGAATAATGAAAAGATCTTTTTTAAAGAACGTTTTTTTGGCTTTATTAGGTTCTTCAAACTCCAAAGTTTAAATACATTTCCTTAGTATTTGGTTGAATGGAATGGGATCAGTGCTTTGTTATTCCTTCTTCTGGGCATTCACATTGCTACTTTGTAACTAATTTAGCACTATGCTTACTTAGTGTTATTTTCCATTGGAGCTTTAACTTCTTGGTTGATGTCTTAAAATGTTGCTTTAAAACTTCCACATGATGTTCTTCACTCGTGACTCTAAAAGCAAGCTTTGTCCCTGGGTGGACATTCAAACTGTAATCCGGCTTGTTATGTTTCTTTGTGAATAAGAGCCTTCTCCTTGTTGAGTGGCCTTACAGCCCATGTTGGTATTGGATTTGTTTCACTGTGAATAATGACGCTTTTTTGTTACTAGCTTCAGCCTCTTTACAACGTCTTCTGCATCTGTTCTTGGGCTGATACACAAAACACATTTATCTCCCTTGTAAATGGTCTGACAGCTGGGCATTCCTATGGTGTTTATATTTGTGTAAAATTGTTTGACGAAGTTAACCTTGAGGCGTCTGGAAATTCTGCTCAAGGATGAAACAGACTTTTGGAGGACCACAGTTTGTGATATTTCACTTATCACATCCACAAGTAGTGTGGGCGGCGTCTCCCTGAGGTGTTACACTAAAATACACCTACATGTGTCTCTCCATTTAGCTCAGATGTGGTGATTTAACTGATCAGAAGTTCACAAAGACATCAAATGATCACCCGGGAAAACCTCACATTGTTAAAATGCATAGTAATAATAGTGATCTTAGTGAAAGGAAACTTCCGAATTTGAAGATAGTAATAAAAAAAATATCTATAAAGTATCACTCTTCTAAAAGCGTAGCCTGATTTTATTGACTATGGCAAAAAAATGGTAATCTGAATACCAACATGATGTGGCACTGACCCGTTTATTCAGAGAGATGCGTTCAGCCGACTCACGCATGGCCTCCTTCCTGGAAATCACCTCTGACCTCTCCATCTCCAGACCACTCGTAAACAAGTCCCTGTGGGCCATGTATGCAGCCGTGTCTCTCACTCTGGCCTCCTCTGTGTCTTTCAATCCCGTAGCAAACTCTTGACTATCAGTGTCAGCGGAGCCGAACCAGGAGTGGGTTTGGAGGAGTAAGAGTGATCAGAACTGAAATAGCTCAAGATAGTGCAAAACTTTCTATGTGGTGAACGTTTTGTTACCTGCCCCTGAAGATGGGCACTACATAGCCGATGATTTGGTTCTCTTTGTCGAGAGCCAAGTAAGATGGCTTGGATCGCTTGGGTAAGGGACTTAGTCTGTTCTCCTCCAGTCCCGAGTGAGAAGACACCTTAAGTCTGGGACAAACACAACAGCATCAGTCTGGCACAAGCCAGACAGTGCAACATTTCATAAGACAATGTAGATAAAGGTAAAGCGAGGAATTGATTAGCAGTAGGTTAACATGAAATGATGGAGAAAGTTTAGTCTGTACTACAGCATATTTATACCTACCAAAAACAGTTTGATTGCATTAGTTCCAATCATAATGGAAAGAAAAATTAAGGCCGGACCAACTCACTAAAAACTACCAAATCCATTTGACATTGCAAGAAAATCCAGAGCAATGAAAATGACCAAGAAGTATTGTCTTACTTCACTTTTTAGCTTCTGTATTTACAATGTTTCCATTCTAAACAAGACATCTCTGTCCACTGCAATCCCGGTTAAACTCTGCTCTGACTTTAGTTTTATTAGGGAATGTGACTGTGTGGAAGTGGGGTTTGGTATTTGAAGTATGCGATATAACAATCTCCACAAAGTAAGGCAATCTGTTATGAGCAGCTCTCTTTTTCCATGTCTGTCCTGGTCAATTCCCTTTAAATAACTTGTGCATTCATTTGACTTTCCAGGATAAAACTCGTACAAAAAAAATCCCAAAGAACAACTTTATTCACAAAAAATGCATTCATTTGCCATGGGTTAAAGATATTGGTACAAATGGAGCTATCAAAAGTGTTGGGTAAAATAAGCATTGTGTTGGTAGGTAAATCGGGACAGTAATTGGTGATGGGCTAATAAACATCCAGAAAAACAGAAAAATGATGGCAGCATAAAAAATCCTTGCAATTTCATAACCCTCCTCATTTTATCCTTAGTCACCACAGCACAAGTTTTTTTGTGCTAATGAGCTAATCTTCTAAAATTTCAGCTATGAGCTGATGTTTAAAGACCCTGATCTTGTTCACACTCAGCAAGTTGGCTTGTCACTAAGCTGTAAGCTTTGATGCACTATGGAGAGGAAAAGCATAGCGTACTCCTCCCAAATGTTTGTGAGTCTGAATAAGCTCAAAATCATCTACAACATTTCTTTCATTATTTCAACTAACTCTTCTTTTAATATTTTTGAGGAACATATCGCACATTAACACAGTGAAACACATACAAAAACAATCTTGTCTTTAGAAACACTTTCGGAAACACTGCCAAAACAATCAATACAAATGTGATCTGGTGGTGAAATTTTGGTTACTTTGGGATGGATGCGTTAAATATTAGTCTCATTCTGTGTGACAACATGCGCTGCATCTCCGGAATGCCATGCAAAGACCAGCATGGAGGACACCAACCAGTTTTGAGTTGATACTGACAGGAATAATCTTCAGTTTTGAATGAAGGCTCGTCAAAGTGAAATTAGGGATAATTAAGAGGGATAAAAAGTGGTTACTTGGTGTAAAGGATAGATGATCCCAAAGCTCTGACTGGGAAGAGTTCCAGTAGGGTTGATGGAGGTGAACCAGCTCAGCTGGGGTGGGGAAGGCAGAGGTGTTAGAAAGGTAGTAGGGTTTTCCTTGGATATTGTAGTTAACTACCCCAGTCTTCTTCTCCCCTTCCTCCTTCTTACCCCCTGCTGGCAGTGGACAGGCTGGTTCCAGCAGAGTACCTGCTGCTGGACTGGTAGTGCCTCATTTTAGACTCTGCCTCCGTGCTACGGTAGCTACGGTCGTAGTGGCGGTGGTGCTTCTGGTAGAAGGGTATTGATCCAGACATGACGGGTCCCAGAGCTTCTTCTTGTCTTTCTGTTTGTCAGTTCAGTTAAACAGCAGGTTTATCATCTTTTACTCTCTGCTGTTGCACATAAATGTAGCTTTTATAATAAAAAAATAAAAAAAACAACTGTAGTTTAAACTAGATGGTTTGATTTCAAGCATCAAGAAACTTGCATCATCTGCTTCAGAGACATCCGTTTCAGACAGTCAGGCACTTCACTGACATGCTTTATCAGACATATGCACCAATTACAACCTGGCAAGCTGAATTCTCATCCCCACAGGAGTCCACTTACCCTGTTCGAAAGCCCTCAAACTCCAACCTTTTCAGAAAAATAAAGGATCCAAATCCACTCTTTACAGCTTGATAGCCCAGCAAACCCACAGGTAGGTGCTTACAGTGCTGCGGTCTACACAACCAAAATAATGTTGGCTCAGGCCAGAGTGTCCAAGCTGCAGTCGCGGCCTTTTAAGGAGAGGGTGGAGATAAATATAGCTGGGAGCCGAGTCAACTCTGATAGTGGAACACATTTATGGGCGCAGGTCTTCATGCCAGTAACTGTGGTGTGAAGGTAAACACAAATCTGGTTTTAAAGTTAGTTCAGTGACTGATTGAATATTCCCCAATGATTCCCTAAGCTGATGCACTTTTACATTTTCCTAATTTGCCATCTGGACTGTGGCCAACTCTCTGTCAGTGTTAGTTAACCTTCAGCAGCTTTTGTCCTGCTTTTTACTCCAGCAGCCTAAGCTGTGACTGATGCTAACTTTAGCTATGCTATTGTTACTCCGTCACATTCAACAAATGCCAGTCACTATGTCACTCTCTTTTTCAGCCTCTCTCATTGCTAGAAGAGCATGAATGTCCCCTCTTGTCCCCAGCAGTCTGCAAAGGAAGATTACATATCAAAGTGATCGATATTCATGAACATCAGTGTATTGTATTGGGATTTCCTGCCACAGATCATCACAAAGTTGCACATATTTGTGAAATGGAACAAAAATAATATGATTTTTTTGTTAAATAAAAACTGAAAAGTGTGTTATGAATTTGTGTTCCGTATCTGAACCAAAGCTTTGTGAAAAATGAAGATGGTCATGTTCACAAAAATATTGACTTTTTACTGGGATTGACATACAAAATGTGGACTCGACACTTAGAAGTGGTCCCATATTTAAAAGAAATATGTTGTTCTTACTTTACAAAGAAGTGCTATATGCACTGCTCTGTCACAAAGCAAAATCCAGCAAAACCTGGAGAAAATGGAGAAAAATTAAAGGGGTACAACTTCTTTCACAAAACACTGTGTTTGATGTTGGCATAAACAGATTGACATATCCATTTTGAATAAAGTATCCAACAGTAGGTGGACAGATTTAGTTTAGGTGCCGCAGATGTTTCAACGTCGTCCTGGAAATTAATTCAAGTGTCCGGTAATTTTCCATCCAACAACATTTACGATACTTTTGTTTAGAGACCTCCCATCTTTTCTGGCCTTTATCCATCACATTCCCACATAATACAAGGGTCGGCATGACAGCATAGCTAAAATGTTGTGGCAGTCATGTGAAATGTGAGCCCATTAAAAGAGATCAACCAGCCATTAAATGTGGGAGGTCACACAAGACACAAAGAGGACAACAGAGCTGGAATATTTTTCATCAACATAATAGGTTGAAAGTACTTGTTTTGATTTGATATAATTAGTTGTGCACTCCATCCATCCATCCATCCATCCATTTTCTTCCGCTTATCCGGAGTCGGGTCGCGGGGGCAGCAGCTTCAGAAGGGAGGCCCAGACTTCCCTCTCCCCAGCCACTTCTTCCAGCTCCTCCAGGGGAACCCCAAGGGGTTCCCAGGCCAGCCGAGAGACATAGTCCCTCCAGCGTGTCCTGGGTCTTCCTCGGGGCCTCCT
>CAEGAF010058189.1:0-15617 GCA_903067075.1 Micropoecilia bifurca | reverse complement strand
TCCATCCATCCATCCATCCATCCATCCATCCATCCATCCATCCATCCATCCATCCATCCATCCATCCATCCATCTTCGGTCTATCCGGGGTCGGGTCGTGGGGTCAGCTGCCTAAGTAAGGAGGCTCAGACTTCGCTCTCCCCAGCCACTTGTTCCAGCTCCTCTGGGGGAACCCATGGTATTCCCATTCCCAGACCAGCTGTGAAACATCATCAACGTGTCCTGGGCCTCCTCCTGGTGGGACGTGCCCGGAGCACCTCACCAAAGAGGCGTCCAGGAGGCATCCTGACCAGATGCCCGAGTCACGTCAACTCCTCTCGACATGAAGGAGAAGCAGCTCTACTCTGAGTCTCTCCTGGATATCTAAGCTTCTCACCCTATCTCTAAGGGTGAGAAGCCAGACACCCTACAGGGAAAGCTAATTTTGGCCGCTTGTATCCGTGACCTTGTTCTTTCGGACATGACCCAAAGCTCATGACCATTGACGAGGATAGGAACTTAGATCAACTGCTAAATCAGCTCTCTCTTCAGCTCGACAGATTGATTCGGTACAGCGCCCGCTTCACGGCAGATGCTGCTCCAATCCGCCTGTCGATCTCCTGCTCCATTTTTCCCTCATTGGTGAACAAGATCCTGAAATACTTGAACTCCTCCACTTGGGGCAGGACATCCTCCCCAACCCAAAGAAGGGACTCTATATGTTTCTGGCTCATTTATTTATGCATTTATTTCTATAGCTGTGAATTTTAATTTTATTTCTTGAGATGATAAAAGAACCTTGAACACATTGATCAACAGGTTTTGTATGTTATTCAACACACTCTCTCTTTTGGTTTTCTCATCCAGGGTGTCAGACACACACAGAGACACTAACACTGTCACAATACTCACGATTGACACACACAAACACAAAAAAAAAAAAAAAAATAAAGATAATATTTATATGTAAGAGTTCTTGCTATGTAAAATAATATTATTCAAGGGTGACACTTAGGTCTTAGTGTGTTTAGTTCACAAAAAAATGTTTTCCTGACAATCACAGTTGGTAAGAAACAAAGATTCCCATTAAATTCCATAGGAAATGAATGCGGGTCATTTTGGACCCACTCACGGAAGAATGGGGTAGTGATATAAAACATGCCATTTCTTAAAATGTATAAAAGGTAAATTAAATGTTTGAATTGCCTGATGTCAGTAACATGTTTCTTGAGGAATTCCTGGAATATGAAGTGATGAAAACCTTTAATTACAAAGATATTGCAAAAAGATGACCTCACCGGGTGACAAAAGGACCCACTTACTCATCAGAGGGTTAAATTAAATTTTAATAATGTCTAGCTAAAAAAAAATTGTAATTTCCTCAAATCTGTAAATTGAAATCCTAAATGGCTATATGCTGCCATCTATTGGTCATGTGAAAATGTGCAATCCAGACGCCGCCATTCTCTTTTCTACCAGAAGATGGTGCTCGTGGACTACAGATACATTTTTGTTCTGACGCTCAGTTTTGTAAGATGTGCTGTAGTTTTAGTAGTTGTAATATAACGAAAGGCATAACAAGGAGGATGCTGTAAAAATGCAAGTAAAAGAGAAATTAATTGCAGCTTAAAAATAATACAAAATCTGTTTTCTTGATGAGTTTGCTAGTTAAAATTAAGCAAACATCAGAAAGTGAAATGAGATTGCATAAAGTTAAAGAAACAAAAAAGTAGAGCAAAAAAGTAGAGTTTATGAGCAGCTTATGATCTTAAAAGATGCATTTTCTGATTTTGTGGTAGCTGCTATTCCTAAATTGAGACTCATCCACAAAGACACAGACATCATTTAGTCTCACACTGAGTTTTGGAAGGCTTATGCTCCTTCACACTGGGAAATGTCCCACTGGGACTAGAATCTGCCGTGGGGCTGAATGCGGTTCCCTGCAGACTGAGGAATGAAAGGAGAAGCGAAGCAGTTTGGTTAGCTGAGAGTTGTCACTGTGAGCTGGGACGAGAACGACGTTTGATCTCTGCGGCGGTGGGCGTGCGAAGCAGAGCTCAGGCCCAGTTTAAGGCTCTGTTAACCTGGGCCAGCGGTCAGGCCCCTCCGTCTGTCACACACCCAGGACTTGGAGACAGAGGGGTGGAATCTCTGAGGCTTAAATGCCTGAATACATTTAAATGAATTGGAGGGGGCGGGAAAAAAAATACTCGCACAACAATTGGGGGTCTTCTGGCTTTATTCCTTTAGTCAGAAGAGGATTTTTTTTAAAATTAACTTTGTTTTTTTTTCCATGACAGAATCAAAGTGAGGTGGAAATCTAGAGGTATTAGTGTCAGTGTTGACACGAGTCGAAGAAACTGAACATGAAAGGCAATGGTCGGCAAGCACGTAGTGTGCAGGTCACTACCTGGTCAACGCTCCATGGGAATGGAGGATTCTGTCACTGCAACAAACACACTGGGATCCTGGTTGACACAGACAGGGAGGATCAGATCAGGAGGTCAACAAACAGGGCCACACACTCCTCATGTGGACATAGGTAACTTACAGATAATGCTTAAAAACAGTTGAAGAGTAAACGTTAATTAGTTTGATCTAATCTTTTAAGTTCTTTTTTTTTAAAAAAAGAGAACGTTGGAACAATTTTTCTCAATAAAGTTAGAAATAATGAGCAAATAATTATAAATAGTGAGTTATCTTTATAACTTGTTCGAGGCTTAATAAGGAATTCAAACCTTTTTATATTAGCATGCATTTTATTGACTGTACATCAGTCTTACACACTTTTTGTACAGCAGTGAAGGACACACAATGCTATTTTCTTGATTGTCATTCTTTCTACAAACACAACAAAAATAGAGAAATAGTCTCGACAAAGTAAAGCTCAAGAATAATCCCTTAAGTGCTGCATCACAACCTTTAGATACTTTTAAACAAAGGGAAAACAGAACTTGCAGTTTTTCCCATTTATAAGAAACACATTTAAAGAACAAAGTTGTGGTTACTGGAATTGCATTATTGATTGAAGGATGCAGTGTAATTATGAGTTCTTTTTAAAATGTTGAAATTTATAAAAATTATTCAAAAGATCAATAAAAGTCACAATGTCAGAGATCTCAGTAATCGTGACCTATAAACTTAACAGGCCCACCTTGCTTATATAATCAACTTTTACTAACGTTTTAGAACAATAGGACATGAGGAATTGAACATCTTAGATTTTTTTTACAACCTTCTGCCATAAAAAAAGAAAAAAAATCATTTGCAATCATGAGTATTTCAAAAATAAAAATTCTAATTGGGAAAGTGAGACGATTCTTCAGTAATCCAATATTGTTGTCTCACATTTGAAAGCGCCGTCTACAGTTGACGTTTGCACTGCTGATTCTCTAGTGCGGCATAGAAACAAACAAACAGAAAAGGATAAGAACGCTTGAAAGGCAGGTACTGCATGATTCAAGTTAAATGATTGGTTCATATTTGACTTAAAACTGAAATTTCCAAAAACAAAGTTCACAAAATTCACACACACTATATACGACCCCCTTCAGTGTGCATCTTGCTACAGTGTTTGAAAGACGTGAGGCATGCAGACTAGTGTAACTCACTTCTATAGGTAATTGCAGTTTGCCAAGACATTTTGCATTGTTAGTAGCTGTTAAGCTGGTCACTGACAGGACCAATGAGCAAATCCCACTGGTTTTCCAACTTGGAACTGGAAACTACAAACAGTTTACTTTGTCAGAACACGTAAAGGAGATCTATGGTAAATTTTGCAGTGAACGTAAACATAGAGGAGTAGACATTAGCTTGCATACAGTAAGGAATTATTAATGTGCTGACACAGGGTTTTGTTGTGGTGCTCTTTAGAGCTCTGCGGGTTTTGGAAAGCTGCTTCTCTTTCAACATGGCCACATCCTCTCCCCGGGTCTGCTGCTCTCCCTCTCAAAACCGCATCCTCGTTTTCCTCCAGGCTCCTTTAAATGGCAGGGTCGACCTTTCTCGGAGAAGAGGCGTCCATCCTTCCACTGACATTTAACGCCGAGGCAAGGGTAACGAGGGCAAAGAGCATGAAATGAGACGAGCCACAGCGGGGGGGGTCACAGTGAGACTTGACCACTTGCCATCCCGTGCCTCCATTAGCCGCTGGACTCCACGGAAGGACGACCTCGGCCTGAAAGGTGAGCCTGAGGCCCTTTGGTTGCCAAAGCACACAAAGCTCCGGAGAGCGCAGAGCGGCCTTGTGATGTGGCGACGCAGCGAACAATTACAGATCCTTAGATGATCAGGTTAGCAGAGAGTCTTTGCTTCCTGTCCTCCACCCACTCTGTACTATAGAGGGCTAAATGTCACCATTCATCCTTTTCTTTGTATTGCTCAGCGGGTCGGAGGTATTTAATGGCTGTTTAAGGGCATCACCTTCACAACACTCAACGTTTTCTTATTTCACTCACCGCTCTTGGGTTTATGCACGTTGAGTTATGTTTAACATTTTGTATTTTTAATTCCCGGACTGACCTGTTTTTGCGTTTAAAACAGACCCCTGCTTGCACAACTCCTCCAGTCCTCTCAGAGTGCAACGCCGGTCATTCGTGCTGTCTGGCAGGTGTTATCAGTAAACATAGCGGTTGACAGGGATGCGTCACCGTATATTCGCGTTGGGCCGCCCCGGTCTGTCACAGGAGCAGTTATTACGAAGGCGTGGAGTGACAGAGTCCGGTCTGTGGGTGTCACGTTTTGGCTCGTGCCGGCGCCTCGGAGAGAAGGGTTACCTGCGGGGCAGGGAGAGAAGTTCTGCAACCCGCCTCAGCTGTGCGGCGGCAAAAGTGTCGCTTACCAGGATCGGTGGTGAGTAATCAGGTAAAGATGGCGGGCTGAGGCCCAACTGAGAATTACACACTTTAGTTAAAAATAGTTTTCTAACTGAGGGAGTTTTGGACTTTATTTACTCATGTACTTCAAGAATTATAAACGTATCATTGAAGCATTTTTTGCTTCCTTTCAGTTAAATGAGTGTATAGTGAAAGTATATCTTAGCAATATCAATGAGGACAAACCAGACTGCACCACTTTAGGTTGAACAACTTTATATGAAACTACTTTTGGTGAGATTTATAATTAACTACAACTACAGTAATAAAAACCCGATCCTGGATTTTTTGTTTTTGTATTACTGCACTTGTCACGCTATTTCTTATCGACGTGTCTTTTTCATGCTGTTAATCAACATCAGCCTTGATGATCCTGCACCCTCTTTTATAAATTAACTCTAGTAAGCTTGTGTAATGGTGCTTTACTCAATCAGGAGTAGGAATGATAGAAACTGAAAGTAAAACTAAAGCCATCTTACTACTTGAATAATCTGGTAAATAATTACTTGAGCACTTCAATATTTTTTCTCCACCTAAACAAGCTTTTTTTTCCTCAGTTTTCTCACAGAACTCATCCTGAAGATCACAACAAGTTAGCTAATGTTTAAAAAAATCTAAAAACGTTATAAAGACTGGCTCACATGAAAAAGAAGATTAATTTATAGAAGTAAACCACTGCGTACGGGCATGTATTATTTATAGTGTGTACTCTTTTAAATTCTTAAAATTGAGTTAAATTACTCAGACACATCTTATGGGAAGTGTGACTTTCATATCTTTATTTTTGGGTATTGGGCTTGGGGGGGCGCAGGGGGTAGGAAATGAGGAAAGGATGAATGTTGCTCCACTACACAGAAGGCGGTGAAAGCCCTGGAAGTGTTGCCAATGGGCCACAGAGCTAACACAGATTGACAGATAAAAACATGCAATCCTTGTTCATTCCTGGGGGAAATTTCTAGTTTCTAATCCACCTGGTTGCCTCTCTGTGGTTTGTGAGAAGATGGCAGACTAATTAGTAGGAAGCAGTTTGAAGAGAGGAAGAACAATCAGATTCCACAAAAAGATAAAGGTTGAAACTACAAACCTTTGTGGTCAAAGTCACTCCCTCCTTTTTTAATCACAAAAAAAATTACAATTTCTTTTGATATTTCCAAAACACAGGCTGTGCAGTTGGTAGAATGTCTTCTGCATGGAGTTTGTATGCATGCCAGGGCTCTCCAGGTACATCAGCTTTTTTCCCACACTCCAAAAACATGACTGTTAGGTCAGTTGGTCTCTCTAAGTTGTTCTTATGTGTGTAAGCATGGCCAGTTGCTTTTCAGTTTTATATTTCTTAGGAGCCATGGAGTCCAGGGTGAGGCTGCCCATCTGCAGACCCATTCTTATTGAGCCACCCCAACAATAAAGTCCATTCTGAAAAATACTGTAACCTCTTAATGTAAATCATCAAAAACATTGAAACAGTAAAAGTATTTTTTATTACATACAAATAGATTCATCTACTGTCTAGGTATTTTAGAATTGTCTTTTGGATTCATCTCAAACGTCAAAGGTCAAATTTGGGCATTGTTTTATTCCAAACCGGAAACCAGTCAAATTTCCTCTGTGTTCTGGTGATAACAGCTACAAACGCCACAAGCTAACGACATTATTCCTCCCAGTTTCATGCTTGGAACATGTTCCCAAACAGATTTGCAGGACAATGTAAGCAACTTTCTACATGCTCAGCTTGATTTGCTTGATTTTATTAGTGCTAAATAAGCACATTCAATTGACTTAGATTAAATCAAACTGCCTCAAAATGGAACAACCTTGACATAGCTTGCTGTGTGTTTTTCCAACAACAAATATTTCCACAGGTTCAAATGTGGACTGCAGATGCTAAGAAGCCCTTGTTGAGAAATACATCTACCTGTGACATAAACGTTAGGGATTAGCTGCTGTTTTTGGCAATCGACTGCGTTCATATTTTAAAACTATTTTAGAAAACCTTACATGGAAGAGCTACCATCTTTAACAGTTAAGTTAAAATTGGCTTCATCCGAGTAATCCAGCCAAACGTCCACATCCAAAATTTGGACAAGTGATTTGAACATTATATGATAAATGATACATAAATATGCATACTCAACTACTATTCATATTATGTCGTGGTGACTCTGCTGTTTTCACACAAGCTGCACCTCGCCACAGAATTTCAGTAATAATTACTAAGGAGCTTTTGTAGCGTCTTTCTAAATGACAACAGGAAGGTTATTAAAAAGTGAAACAAAACAAAACAAAACATAACCTCCATAAGAGGAAGAACACCAGAGACATGACTTTGTGTGTTTTCTGTGGACAACCTCTTCTGTTGCCACAGAGCAGTCAAAAAAACTCCTTTTATAGGATCTTTAAAAAGAACGTGCAACACCGACACGTTCTTCCGCACAGACACAATCTCCACACAAACATGCTGTGCCGTAATACTCTGAATTATGAATGTGTGCTGGATTACATAAGGAGGACATGGACACAAGGACAAAAAGAAACAACACCCTTCTCATCATCTCTTCCCCATTCCATCTGCAAACAAAAATATTGAGGCAACAGGAAGGAATAAAACACAAAAACAGGCAACTACAGCAAAAGACAAAATAGATAAAACAGCAGCTCTGGCAGAGCTCTGTTGACAATGTTCCAATATTCCATGATTTAGCCACAAAAAAAAAAGAAGCTACATCTGTTGGTTTCCAATGACATCTAATTGCTTGTTTGGGACGTTAACAGCTCCAGTGTGCTGCAATGGATGGTTTGATGAAGACAGTAACCCAGTTTGCTTTCCCCACTGCCTTATAGCTCTGCTCAGACATCATATTTGTTACTATGGCAGGTTTAACCTGGATTATATTGAAGGGATAGTTTAGGTCAGGGCTCGTAAAAAACTAAATTTACAAGCAGTGAATATCTGATCTGTAGTTGATAACTCTCTTCATTTTGTACTAAGGGAGTGGATCCTAAAACAAGTTCAATCTCAAAAAACATCACAGAGGTTGATGGAAGCATTGTTTTACCAGCCTTTAGACCTTCCTCATACTTAATTGGGCAATTATTTAGATGAGAACTGACAATTATTTGCACAGGAAATGGAGGTTGGAGGCAGTGATGGGCAAATAATGGGCAAAAAGATTGAACATTTTCAGTCATTCATTATGGCAAAATCCAGCCATACATTTGCTGTACCTACTTTATCCTTGTCAGGGTTGTTGGGGAGGTCAGTAGGTGGTCAGTGGGCAAGATGGAGGGCACAAGGTGGGCTCCCAGTCCATTACGGTGCAACACAGAGACACACATGAACACATGAATGCCTGGTAAAGGCTTGAATACTCAATACAGAATGGGATTCAAACCAGGATCTTCTTGCTGTGACGCAACTGCACCACGATGGGACATCTGTCACAAAAAGAGGAGATAATGTTTTTTTTTTGTTTTGAAATTTGTTTTTCTGTCACTGACGCAAATTGATTTAGCTGCTCATTTTTTAATACTTGTCTCACACGAGACGATTGTTGGTGGTGCTCTGCCGCCACCTATGAATCTACAAACAAACAACGTGGCAAGACTTCAAAAACATCGAGACACCACCAGAGGCCTTCATCTGGGCATTCCTCAGAAAGTTTTCTGGAGGTGTCCCAGTTCAACCCTGCAGTGCTCTGTCTGCCAGCACGGTACCTAAACGGCAGATGTAATCCATCAAACACGCGGTGCGGTGCATGCACGTAATAACTTTGGTTTTTGGCCACCAGTCTCTCTCCCACGCAGTTCCATTCCCTCTGAAGTATCTCATTGCATCAGTAGCCGGTGCATCAGCAGAGCGCGCCGCTTTGAAAAGAAGCCAGGTACAACGCGAAGGCAGAGAAGACCGAGACCCGGCCTTCACAGGATGAAAGGCTTGGACAGCTTGCGAGAGCTCAAACGCCTGCTCTGTTCTGGTGCGAGCGAGCGTTTGTGACACGGGGGCGAGGGGACAAGTACAAGTGAAAAGGGCTGCGTGTGAGTGTGGAGTGCAGGCCTGTCATGTAAAATCTACAACACATACAAAGAGGTTACGATAACATGAGGCTGTCTGTCATACACCCACTCACATGGCTCATCCATCATTTGCTAGCTCCTCTAAGAGTCACTTTTTTTGTTGTTGCTTTTTTTCTTTTTTTTTTTTACACTCACAGTGTGTCTGTATGATTGGGACACAAGAGTGCGCAAGAAAAGGACAAGACTACAAAACCTAAATATAAATCCTGCATGTCCCTGTGCTCCCCTTTCTGTGCACAGAGGGAGAGGAGAGTTGCATGAAAAATAAATAAATAAATAAACACCTACAGCTCAGGCCTGCTTATACGGCTCACATGCCTTTAATGTGTTTGGTTTGGATGTGCAATGTCAGACAGATGGCCCTGCTAGTCCTGCTCATCACCTGCTCTCTGTGGGCTGTCTAAGGTCATTTATTGATGTAAGTGAACAAATATGTGCTCAAGCCCATGTATAGCATGTTTGTCCAAAGGTGAAAAGACACGGACAGGAAGCTGTTTGCCCTGAACCCGTGATGCACACAGCTGATCAGGTCAGCCATTTGGAAACAAGGCAGGAAACTGTCATTTTTAAAGCTGTTATGGCTGAAAAAAAGAAGAAGAAAAAAAAAAAGTAGAGATGCTGAGTAAGGTAAATTTAAAAGAAAATATGCTCATATTTTTTTTCTTCCATTGCTAACAGTCACTAAATGAATTATTAATCTCGCAAATTTTCATCCTTTTGAAGGTTTCGGCATTATTCTTTTTGCGGCGAAGGTTTAAATATAATTTCCTGTTCATGGAATTAGCTTTTAAGGGTTGGCCTTATGCATCATCCAGGCACACAGAGTCGTTTTATGGCACAATTAAGAAACTGTGTTACCTTCAGTTGCTATAAAAACATTGTGCTTAAACAATATGACTTCAAATACACTTGACTTTGCAAATTTACCCCTTGAAATTTGACAATATAAAATACTGTATTGGTTGCACATTGGATGACTGTGGCTTAGTGGGAAGAGTCTGGAGTTTGACTTTAGCTACCCCTACTGCATATGACAATATTTCACGAATAAAAAAAAACAAACATTTTGCATCTTTGTGTTGAGAACATTATAGCTGGAATCCATTCTTCTGAACAGTAAAGCATGCCACCCTTAAAACCATTTATCATTTTCTGTCTGCTATGCAGTTAGTGTTGGTCAATCACATTAAATCTCAACAAGGTAAAATACACGGCCGTGGTTCTAACTGGACACATTCAGGTGGTATCAATTATTTTGTGCTAGAACTACCGTCTGCTCTGCTGCGTATGACACGACGCATTTAGCGACATAACACATTTTCCAGCAACACGTCGCTTACGTTTGATACGGGAGAAAACGGAAACAGTTTGTTATTCAAATCAGTTAATATGCTTTTTAATTCTGCAGCCGCACACTTCCAGAACAGCCTTATTTTTTTGCAGGGCTGCAGATGGTTGCCACCAAAATGGCATGATTACAGAGGAAAGCTGTGGTACGATTTGGACGGCGATCACTTTGAGGGCCAAAATAGCTGCACTGGTGGTAAATAGATCGAAATAGCCTATGGTGTCCAGTTCACAGGCCCTGCTGCCCCACTCTTTGATCTCTGGTCCTAATGAGTTTTCAGAACACAGCCAAAGAAAAAAGAAAAAAGACAGGCTTTTTTCTTTTTTCTTTAAAAGGAGGCATCGGGTAAGAACTGCTGTAAGCAGGACTGAGATGTTGCTTCAGCTAACATTAGTATTCCCTCAAGTATTCCCGGCTACATTAGTAAAACCTGCCCAAGCGGCTCTCCAGATGCAAGGTCACTATCGTCATTACAGTACCAGCCAAGTTTGAGCCTAGAAAAGCCCCTTGCAGGGTTACAGAACGCATACATTAGTTGATGATGCAAAATGCCTTTTTCTACTGTAAACAGATAGCTTAATACTGTCAATAGTTCCCTTTGTAGCGATGGCACTTCCCCGCCTACCCCTGGGTGGATCTCGTAGTTGGATTTGTTGGGAAGGATTAAGTACTAAACCACCAGTGGGCTGAGACGTTGCCAGGGGAGAAATATTTGTTAAACTGCAAAGTGCTTGTGTACAGCACATTCTGTTAAAAGCAAAACTCCCTGTGTGAGAGTATGCAGCTGGAAATGTAATCAAAAGGAATATTTAATGTCTTCCCCGACCCTCGTTCAGATTCAGCATGCGGTGCACTTTGGAATGCTCACGCTCTCCTTTTTACCGGTGACAGGCCTGCATTAGCTCCCCACATATTAGCCTCATATCACTCACATGAACCACACAACCAAAGAGCTTGCAAGTGATGATGAAGCAGGAGAGACAGGGGAGGAGTGGGTTTGTGTTTATTTATTTATTTTTTTTTAAACGTGCTTAAGGAATATAATTTAGTTAATTCTGGGCAAGGCTTCTTTTTGGCAAATCAGTAAAATTACAGTTAGCTGCAGTTTCGGGCTGGCTCATCTTCACTGATCGTTTCTCTACGTGGAAATCATTGAACGTGCCTGATCACATCCAAACCCCCTCAAAGGCTCCAGAAGAGGAGGGACATCAAAGAGTGGATGACAAGACAGACAGATTCACAGTTAAAATTAAAATAATAACAAAAAAACACAAAGGGCAAACTAGCACAATGGCACCTGACAAGTGGAGCACAGTCTCTCCACCTTAAGATGTGCATGTCGCCACCATCCATCTTTCATCAAATCTTATTTCCGTTTTTTTTCTTCTTCTTCTTAGCCATCAAAAGACTCATGCTCAGGCAAAGCTGGGCGTTTTTTTTTTTTGCATCATTAGAGCCAGTGGGTGTATTCTGAGACAGACTAATGACAGCTCGGCTTTTCCACCTCAAACAGAGCCATTGCTCATTTCCACAAACAGATATATATATAAATAGATGGGAGTTTTCGCAAAGATGGAGCCTTATCAAATATTTCCTTTCACAAACTGAACGACTCGCCGTTGTGGCTGAACTGTTTCAATTTCAGATGTGTCGTGTGGCCAGCGTCGGTCAAGTCTGACGTGGAAAATCGTTGTTCTGTCTGTGCGGCTCTCTCGTAGGCTAGCTGATGAGAATGAACTGGAACAATGAAAACATTATTACCAGTCTCATTTAGTACAAGGTTCTAGAGCATTAACGTTCCAGTGAAAAATTTAAAATGTTACTTTTCATTTGATTATATTCATTCAGTTGAAGTAGTTTTACATGAAACCAGGTTGATTGTGAGACTGGTGAATCACTTCTTTATTGATTTGACCAAATGGTTTCAGTTGTTATCTTCCTGAAAGACTCAAGGGCCACCCATCTTCAGGTCTTTGTTTGTTTGTTTTAGGTTGTGTTTCCTATTGAAAATAGCATTGTACTGTATAGAGTTCATTAATCTATGCACATATATCATTTGTCAAACCTACCTAGAGTGTCTCTTGTCAAAAAAGGGGGAATAAGCATTTAAATTGACAAATCTTTATTATTGTACACTTAAAAAACTCCCAGTGTAGTTTGGACACCTTTTCATATTTATATTTGTGGCGTTCAGACACAGAAGGCCTTTTTGGGCATAACTCCTAAACAACTGCTTCCTATTTAGATAGCATCCAATCCATGTTATGGAGAGTTTGGATATTCTAAAAGGTAACTATTGTTGTAGTTATTAACCCATCTGCTTTTTTCCGACGTCCTTCCCACATTAATAGTGTCCGAGAGAAAGAGGCCTGTGTGTCAAGACACATTTCTATTTTAGGAAAACAAAAAGTTCCTACCTAACATCTTCCAATCTAGATACTTTGAAGAATACTTTTGAGTTACATTTGTTTTGTTGAACCTTTTGGTGATTCCAATATGTTTGATATCAGTTTCCCCCCCCACAAAAAAACAAATCTTATGAAATTTTCAGAGCAATTTTACTTCAAACAATAACTTCTTCAACTTCTTGAAGGAGCACCAATAAGTGTGTGTGGGGGGGTTGAAAGATTTCTCGTTTTTGCTTCCAGAAAGTTAAGCACCGTAAAATGAAGTCCTCCAGCGCTTTTATATTCCAGCACTGTACTTTGCAATCTTTCTCCCCATTCATTTTCCTTGCTCCTGCTTGACTCCGTTCTCCGTCCTAATTCCGACGCCGTTTGCATGCCAACGCCGGCGCTCCCCCATAAGAGCAAAAGTGTACGCCGCCGCCATAAATCAGCACATATTGTCACCTCACTTTACTGCTTCGCAGCGTCTCGGCTCTTTACCTCACTCTTGATCTCGGAGATATTTGTTGACCCAAAATAACAACCTGTTTTAGCAGCCCATCAAAGGCTGTCCCAGCGGATAACCGTGCAGGTGCAGACACCTCCAACCAAAGCGTGTGCGCTGACCTGGCCCGTTATAGAATATGAACAGGCAAATGCAGTGGCCCCATTTTCCCGTGCCAGCTCCAGTTGGAATAACAACATGTTGACAACACTTCATAACCTCCAACGTTCCCCCTCTCCCCCCCCACCCACCACCGCCAAGCCTCTGCATTTGCAGCAGCCCAGGGCGATACAGATTAGATCGTAATATGGATTGATCCCTTCTCCCGCTCCTTCCCACCTCTCTCGTTCTCACACACACACACAAATTATGGGTGTGTGTGGATTCCCATGCCTCGCGATTTGTGTAAAATTTGTGAGCTGCATTCACCAAAAACCACGGCCGGCTTCCGATCCCTCCCCGGCTTTCTGTTTGGCTCCCCTCCCCATTTATTATTTTCGTATTCTGGGCCTTTCCGTGAGATTAATTCCTCTCTTCCCATCTTTGGGCTGTCAGCTCGGGGTATGGAGTCATTTTTTAAAAAGGCTGCTGTTCCTGGGGACGGGAGACTGATTGAGTCGTGGCCTTTTTCTGAGTGGGTAAAGAACAGGATTAATGCGGAACTCTTGAAACCAACAAGTTGGGAGAAAGAAAATACACACGCCGGGAAAATGTCCTGTGGGAAAGAGTTAAATAATGAAGGTCTATAAACGAAAGAATTATGCAATGTATTATTAATTCTTCATGGGAATACAAGTGCATGAAAATAATAGTGCAACCTTTTAAAATGAATAAATGATAATCAGACTGCTGTGACTTTATGAAGTGCTGAAGGTGCAAAACGTAACTGTGCTGCTTACCTGTGCAATTGACTTTCCACTAAACTCTCCCCGTGAACGGCGATTGTCCCATTGTGCCTGAGGGTTGCTTTTAAAGCTTCCCCTGCCTGCCAAAGTGCTACTCAAGGGGGACTGTTGAAAGCAGTGATGTCACATTTTTAAAATATTAAATTGGTCCCTTTTCTTCCTCACGGCGCCCACTGCAAGAATTCGTGCCCCTTAAACCTGTCCAGATTTCATCACACAAACTCAATGTCATCACGATGGAATGTGACGGGCCGAGACAAAATAGTGCAAATGTGAGGAGGGAGAAAAATATATTGCAGAATAGAATCTAAAAATGGATGAAAAAAAGAAAAGCAACACTTTTCCCCACAATGGTGGCAGCGTCATGCTGAGGGGGTTGCTGTGATTTAAACAGCCACATGTCAAAGGTCATGTCAAGGAATATTCACATGTTAAAATAAAATAATAGCCAATGTCCAGACATAAGTTTGTGTTAAAAGGTTTTTTTGTCACATAAATAATAAAGTGAAATCTTTTCAAAATTCATCTTAAAAGAGAGCTTTTGTTTGTTAACAAGTACTTAATACCTCCATCTACGTATCTACCATTAGGTTTTTGTTACTCAGATTAAAATCAATAACAAAAAGAAAGCATTTTGCATATTTGCTTCCAGTACATGTTTCTCACTGGAAGATTACTGGTGGCGAACTGCAAATCTCCAAAAGAGTAATTTTACTGCAGGTAAGAAATTAATAACTTTGGACTTTTCAACAAAATCTCTCCTCAAGCCCCCTGAACTATCATATTTGGTTTGAAAACAAAACTAAACAAAACTATCACTCACTTGTCAATTGACATCTATCTTGCAAGAAGTAAATATCGACTCTTCCCATAAATTTGAAATATTTCCCTAATAAAAGCTGTTCAGACTTACAGGGAATAGTTTAAACTGCCATTCAATGCAACACTATAATGTCTCAATAAAGGTTTTGAACCGCAAAAGCTGATTTGTGGCTCACCAGGAAACAAGTTGTATAATCTTAAGTCAATTATAATTCACCAAATACCATTTAAAATGGAAAAATAAATGGTAATTTGCTCTCAGTGTGTATTTATCCACTAAATATAACAATTACGTTTTTCAGACAAACAACACTGTTTTATCTTTTTGACTGTGTGTCATTAAATCATTTTAGCTGCTGTACTGAAACATTTCTTGACCTGGGCCCGCTCCGCGTCTCCTGGAAAGCACATTTGCATTCACCAAGGACTTCCTGAGATCTGACGTTCTCCACAGAGGGAGTGAATCAGAGGTTGGACCTGCACTTTCTCATGAACCCTTCCCAACACTCCGTCCGCTGCTCTCCTCCGCCCTTCCTTTGCCCACTTAGAGCTGAAAAGCTGATTAAGCACACATTGATTAGCGCTGCCTTATTAGCATCCTGTTTGTGGTGACCCCCCCACCACCCCAATCTACCATTTCCAAGCAGCACATACACACACACACACACACACACACACACACACACACACACACACACACACACACACACACACACACACACACAC
>CAEGAF010058185.1:0-11847 GCA_903067075.1 Micropoecilia bifurca | reverse complement strand
TGTGTGTGTGTGTGTGTGTGTGTGTGTGTGTGTGTGTGTGTGTGTGTGTGTGTGTGAGAGAGAGAGAGAAAGAGAGAGAGAGAGCGCATGCTTATGTGTTTTTGTGTGTACGTGCGAACGGGGCCGGTGTGTATGCGTCCGCATTTTATGGATCTGTTGGTGCGAGTTGTGTATATGAGTGTGTGTGTGTGTGTGTGTGTGTGTGTGTGTGTGTGTGTGTGTGTGTGTGTGTGTGTGTGTATACGTTTATCAGCTCTGTGCAGATGGGTGGCAGAGTGGCTCTTGCAGCCAAATGATTCAGTATGCTAATGAGTTGTTATCTGCGGTGCTGCAGGAACAATATACTGTCTTTCTCGCAGTGGGAATCCAGCCTGCTGGGAACAGATTACACTGCACACACCGCCAAGGTAGTTATTTATATTTTCACATCGAGTAGTTGAAAAATACATAAATGTACAAACACACTTAGACACTTGCACATCGTTTATGCCTCTGCTTATGCTTGTGAGTGCGCGAGCGCGCGCGCGTGTCCATAAACAAACAAGCAAAATAACATTTCAGCAAACTGACAAAAATGTGTTGCCTTCACCACACGCGGCAGCAGCAAGAATAAGATGGAAATTTGACAAACACTCTGGGTTCTTCCGCAGTGGATGGAGATGTCATGGGCCTTCCTCGTTAACAGGTATCATTGTTGTTTCTGTCTTTTTACGTAAATGTCTACAAATGCTGTTCCTCTAATTATGGAGAACTCTTAATTAATTATGAATGCTCTCCTAGAGATATACTGGTATTAAAATAGACAGTGTTTTTTTTTTAAATTATTTTTTATATGGCAATTCTCTCTTTGCGAGTCAGATAAATCTTTGAGACAAAATTAACATCTTCAAGTATCAATCGATCAAAGAAATGACGCAAAATATCTCTAAACTGCGCTAAACACATATGCATAAGGCATATTCATTTATTTATACCAATTAACTTTTACGTATGCATGTATTAAAGAACACGTGAAGTTCATTTGATGGTGCTCATAAATGTAGCATTCTAAATATCATTTCCTTCTTCCTAATGTTTAATATCATGGTCATTTTGTAGTAAAAACGTATTCATGCCCTGCAGTCAACAGCCGTGGTTAACATAAACCCTTTAGACTCCATTTGAAAACTGGAGGAAACGGGAAGACAATCAAAACTTTTGTAACAAGGTTTGTTTTTCTTTTCCACAAGTGTTTACATGTGGATAACTGCTGTCAAATATACTGGATTGACAAAATGTAAAACAGTTTTGTATGTTTAGTCTGCAGCTTGAGGTGATTCAACAAATAGAATTGTAAATAAAGTTTTTAATGTTATTTAGTTTGCAAAAGATGCTATAGCTTCAAATGATCCAAGATGTTCATATTTTTTAAGCTTTGTTTAATGTCAGAGAAGACGTATATAGGTTACGCATAATTTTCATTCATCAATAAGTGGAATTTGACGAGGCTTCATCAGCAAAAAGGAAAATCCAGACTACTAAAACTTCCTGTGGTGTGCAGGCATCATTGGTTTAGTTTGGTGTCTTTTCCTATATGTTGTCAGAAAAAAACAACATAATTTTCTTTAAACAAACTTAAATTGATTAAAGTGGGGTTTAAATTAATATTTCACCAAACTAACTACTGCTGTCCTGCTGATTTAGAAGACAAGCAGTGAAAAATGCTTGACTGTAAATTAAATTAGGGGAAAAAAACATGACAGTAACCACATATTCTGCTATTTGGTAGCAATGCTAAAGATAGTAATGAACCTGGAGGAACAGATACAGACACAGATTCATAGTAAGAACAAATTTCTCCCTTTGTTAACCCATAAGTTTGAGTTTTTGTTTCTCAAATATAATGAGTAAAACTACTGTCTGTGCTCATAAAAGTACCTGTGTGCACAATATTAAATACAACACACACACACACCTACATGTGTATGTAATTTTAAAAATAATTTCAAACTGAAGAAAATGAGTAATAAGTATGTATTTCAGTTGTATTAAATCTCTGGTGCGTCTTTCAGGAGCATTGGAAGGCTGTTCTCCAAATTGGTGTTAAATGTAAGTAGTTAATAAGAGAGTAAGCCAATATTATTAATATTCATATTTCCATTCTAATTATAGAAAGCTAATTCGACTTAACTATTATGAGTCAGACCAAGTCTTTGTGAATGAAGTAAAAAACAAAAAAATAACATTTTGAGTGTTTTCCATCCAGTTCTGTGACAAGTATATTTTAGGTTGAGATATTAACCTTCTCTGTTTGCAGACAGTTTCCTAATTTTCTAAGTTATTTTTAATTTTTTTTGAGTGACTAGATTTAGATATTAAATTTCAGTCATATCGTGTTTTTAGTCTCTTTCTGCAACCTGTTTGCCTGTATTTTAAAGCAAAACGCACGTTATGGTCTCCAGTAATTATTTTTTGGCCAAATATGAGCATATTATGCCCTCTAGTGGTTACTTGGGGTAATTTAGGGTCTCAAGAATTGATGTGATTTTCTTACTGAAATCCCAAATCCTACATTAAATTAGTACCGGCTCTCTTAATAAACGAAAATCCATACATAAATGTTCTTTCAAGCAGAATCATTTTAATGCAGTTTCAACCATCAAAATTTGAAATAAAAAATGATGCTCTCTCAGTGTCCTAGTGTAGTAAAACATGCAAAGTAATTGGCTTGATCAGAGTAACTCTTTAAAAAAAAAAAGGGATTCTAAGCTGCAACATTTTACAGAAACATAAGCTGAGAGAAAAACCTCTACAAGCCACAGTTGGAAAAGGATTAGTGACTAAGAAAGTTAACAACTAACACTAACACAACTAACACTAACTTAGACTTTACAACTACGAAAGTTGTAAAGTCAGAAGTTGTACTCAAATCTTTTTCATAGCGCTTGCTTTTGTAGTCGAGTCTGGGTAAATCAGGAAGCCGGAGAAGGTGCTATCGTCCTCGCTGCTGGAGTAAACCCCGTTCCAGTCCCTCAGGGTCTCCAGCCACACCTGATCTCCCTCGCTGAGCTGCATCAGGACGAGGTTGGAAGCCTGGTCGATGTCCTGGCCGTAAAGGGAGTCTCGGGTCCTCACTTTCCGCACCCCGTTGACCACCAGGGCAACCCGCAGGGGCCGGTTGCGCACTGTGATGTGATAAGTGAGTAAGTAGACTCCTGAGAGTGTGACGTTGAACTTGCTGAGTGCCGGGTCCCAGTGACCCTCCTCATTGTAAAAGACCTTATCAAACTTCACAGGCAGACCGGGTGGAGGAAAGGACCGACTTGGGAACAAACCCACACTGAAAGCAGAACGAGCCGGCTCCAGACTCTCACCTGGATCGCCTTTTGGGCCCCGAGGGCCCCGTACGCCTTTAACTCCCCTCTCCCCCCTCATTCCTGCTACTCCCCTTGCACCTGGAGGCCCTCTTGCGCCGGCGTCTCCCTTCTCTCCTGCTGGCCCCGTTTCTCCTTTTGAGCCATCACTGCCATTTGCTCCTTGAGGACCCATCTCACCTTTTGGACCAGGAGGCCCAGGATCACCAAGATCACCTTTCTGTCCTCTCTCACCAAGTAGACATTCTCCCAAACGTCCCTGTTCACCTTTCTGACCCTTTGTCCCAGCTGTCCCTGGGGGACCCATAGGCCCAACAGTGCCCATAGTTCCATTGTGACCAGGCTCTCCTTTTTCTCCTGCGTCTCCTTTCAGCCCATGGATCCCATTTTCACCTTTCTCTCCTTTGAGGCCCAAATCACCTACGGCATGTGAGGAGTTTGTGTAAAACAAAAAAGAAAAAAGGGGGAGAAATTATAAAAGGTTTGAGATGCAGTTTAATCATTTACAGTTATGTTTGCTTATTTTAATTTTAAATATTGTGGCATAAAAGTAGGGAACACATCAATGGTTTTATCCAAAATATATCTGTAGTGGTGCTAACATGAAATTCACACCATGTCGACAAGAACCCTAGCTGTCTGCACATACAAATGACACATAAAGGTCTGATTGGTCTACATGTGTCACTCTTTTTTTTACTACACATAACTTACATACTGTATGTGTTCATTTCTTTGTATATTTTGGGTTTCTTGAATTTTTACAGACGTGGTACCAATTCCATGTCAGCAACCTCGTTAGAAATATATCTACAGATAAAAACATTGCCATGTTTTGACAAGTGATCCAAATCTAGTTTTTAAAGAAGAAGCTACAAACCTTTCTCTCCAGGCTTCCCTGGGAGTCCAGGGGAGCCCGGTAAACCGCTTGGTCCTTGATCTCCTTTTTCACCTGTGGCAGTTTTGGTGAAGAAAAAAAAACAAAAAAACAAGAACATATGTCAAAAAGATTTTTTTTGTGACAAGCAGACAGAATAAATAGAGCGGCAACAAGTTGAACCTTTCTCGCCATTTAATCCGCTGAGCCCAGGTAACCCAGCTGGTCCTGGAGAACCCTGGGGTCCAATTTCTCCCTTTTCTCCTGGTAACCCTAAAAATCAGAGGAGAAATTAAGTTTGGCCTCCAAAATTTTTATTGAAAGGAACACAACGATCCGATCTTACCTGGAGGGCCCCTTTCCCCCGGCGGCCCCTGTTCACCTGTCGGTCCTTTGGGACCTTTCTCTGGCGGACAGCACTCGCACATATTGAAGAAGCATTCATTGTAGTCAAAAGTATAATTTCCTGGGGTGTTTCCAGGGGGCAGGATTGCATCAGCGAGGTACTCGGTTGGGTAGGCCTCATTGTTGAAGGTGCTGCTGTCTGTTGGGGACAGGGAGTATCCGTCCGTCATAAACCCAGTTGTTTCCTCGGTGTGCAGGCTGCTGGAGGGAGGCGGGATTTTTGTCGCAATCTGTCCAGACCTTCCTCCTCCACCTAAACCGCCGGTCCCAGTTTGAGGAGGCTTGTTGGTGTTCTGAGGTTTGGGCCAGTGTGTGGTCCAGGCACCAGACGTGAGCGTAACGACGAAGGCCATAAAGACGGTGGTCACCAGGATGAGATCAGCGGATGGCATGCTGAAGGACCGGGCGGACGTTAGAAGATGGATTACTGGTTGTTAATTTCAAAGATTCGCAAAACCAAAAACTAAATCCCTGTTTTCAGAAGAGCAGCATCGTTTTCAAAAGCCAATCGAAAAGTCGGTTCTGTCGACAATATAGGTCGAGGTAGAGTTGAATATTTTCATTAAAATTAAAAATAGCATTCATACTTTCACTAAAATGAATTTGGACTACTGTGAAATATTTCACAACTAGCAGGTTTAATATTATTGAGTCGGGTTTTCATATTTGAATAAAATAGATGTGCTCTGAATAGCTGTATTTCATGCAGTGCATTTTGACTCATTTTGACAATAAGTTTAATGGTTATGTTCCAGTTGTCATTGTTCCAAACCATTACTCTTGGCATTAAATGGACAATGCAATGCAAAAACCCACATTTTGTCTTAATTCAGCTTTTGATGTCAGAGTACTGCATATGATTTCATGTTAGCCAAACACAAAATAGGACAAAATTGTGACGTGGAAGAATAATGATACAAGGTTTTCCTATTTTGATTTTTCTAAATCAATATCTGTATTTTGTTCAGTTGTGTCCTTGCGTGTGCTTCTGACTTGTCTGGACTTTAACTGGACTATCATAACACAGCAATTTGTTTTCATCTAAGCCATTCATTGTACCCCGGTGTAGGGTTTTTGTCTTGGTAGAAAGCTAACAAATGGCCAAGACTCTAAGCTTTGACAGCCTCTCTCAGGTTTTCTACAGTCATTTCCCTGTGTTTATTTCCATCCAACTTTCAATAAACTCTGACCAGTTTACCTTTTAATGCTGCCACCATGTGGCTACCTTTTTGTCCACTTATTTTTTCTGTCCCCTGCACTCAGGACATTTGAATACAGTAATATTTTGCAGATCTTAAAAACTGGAAAAAGATTTAGAAAGCATGTGGTAAAATCCCAAAGACCAGAAACCACTGTCAAACTCCAAGGTCACACGCACTGAACATGGATATTAGAAACCATCATGCCATTTTTAACTTCCGTTCTTCTTCCAGGTTACAGACACACTTTGTAAAAAGCCTGCTAGTCAACACGGTGCTGTTGTTTCTAAAATCATATTGTGGAACTGAAATAAAAGAGACGGAAGTCCTATATTGAACAGAAACTCTGAAATTATCTGTGCAGATGTCATTTCAGTTTAAAGTAAAAAAAAAAAGCAGTCTGCTTTTAATGAAATTGGAAAGGGTTGAGGCATTTGTCAGTAACAAATACAACAGCAGGAGTTTGTGATAGAATGTGGGTGCATTCATGTCACTGACCTGGAAGATTCCCTTTGCATGAAGCATTACTGCTATATTAAAATTTCACAAGTACTATTCTATTATGTAATACGTTTTGTCTGTTTGTTTATCTGTCACAAAAACACATGCCTTACATACTTTTATTATGCAAAGCAGTTTGAAATGCCTTATTGCTGATACAAATACAAATAAACTAGACTTGACATGACAAAAAGGAAACATCTTCCTAATCAAGAAGGGTAAATAACGGGAAATGTAGCTCATAACGTGTTAATGATTTATAGCTCAAAACTTTCTTAAGCATGCTGCTGGTATCAAAATTTGTATTTCTTCATATTTTCTAACCACAATGCCATTTCATTTAAGAATCTGAATCTGTTGAAAAATACTAATAATTTAAAGTTATAAATCCAAGTTTATTTTAAAGTTTAATTTCAAGATTTTTCTGGAAAGGAGCTCTGCAGCAAGAAAAAGCATCCAGAAGCAAAATATATATTTACCTGGTTATGTAGACTGTGATGATTCTTCACTCCATCCCAACCAAGCAGGGACTGGTGGTGTTTACAGCTCCTCTTTTTTATTGCTCATGTGGCCCAACTTCGGCACCTTCACACCAATGAAAGAACAAAACAAGGAGGGTTATCAAGACGCAAGAGGGCTGGACTGGACAGATTGTGTGACTCTTTATGGATACGAAACAAAAGCAGGTTGTATACAAAGACGGACTTTCTTCTTCTTTGCAAATGGGATATGAATACGGTCCCCTGAGACTACATCAACTATTAAAGAGTTATTTGTTCACATTTGCTTTTTTGAAAACAGAAAGACATGCAATTTTACAAAAAGTTTTGTTAGGATTACGCATTTTGTTTAGCTGTTCCAGTCTGGACACAGAAAAAGGCATTTCATAACAAACCAAGTGAAAGGGGTAGTGATCACCCAGTCTGGCAGTACTTCAAAGCAGATCAATGGATCACTGTACACCCTGTGGGAGGAGGATCAATGTCTTGAAACAGGTGGCAAGGAAACCCTGAGCCAACCATTTACTTCCTTGATCAAGCACACCTAAAGATCAGCCCAGAAAACCAGAGGAGCGTAATGGAAATTTAATACCGATTAAGTGATCTCAGTGTGACAGAATATCTGACATTAATGTCAAGCTTCAACACGCAAATCTCTTCAAATGCCTTTTGAGGTTTGCTCTTTCCGTTGTGCTATTGAGCTTCTATGCAAATTTAAAACAGCTATAAGTTTAAGATTTACCCTCGAAGTATAAGCTATGCTCAAGCTTAGTTAAACTGAATAGATCTTTGGTCTTTGGTGCCATTTCATAGAGACTGGACTTTGGCTAGGCCATTCAAATGCAGGAACAAGGTTTAGTCTTAGGTATTCCATTATTGCCCTGCCAAACTGAACAAACTTTATTTATTTCTCTGTTTATGGTGCATGAGTTTAATCTTGGCTGTAATCTGACCTGAATTTTAGAGCATGGAGGTTATGGGCAAGTGTATGCTTGAAAATCTTGAGACTGGGAATTCTGATTCCTCAAACAATGCACTATAAAAGCCATTGCCAAATAAGTAAAGGCATGAACACAAAAAAGTAAGTTGTCATAGCAAAAGAATTAAGTTCAATTAGTGTAAATAAGTCCATAAGATGAACTTAAGCCCAAAAAACACTTTTTAGAGTGAGCACAGCCTTGTCCACCTGGAGACATAAAAAATAAAATAATAATCAGAATAAAGACATCCACATCTTTATATATATATTTAGTAATAGTTGTATTTCAGAAAGCCATGCGAAAACTTCTTGTGTAGCAGTTAGGTGTCAGTTCTTCAAATAAATGTATGTGCACAAAGAATATGTAATCTTTACAAAATATTTTTTTGCCCAGTGTAATAAATGGAAATTTATATTAAAGTTAGCAAATATAACAAGAAATACTAAGGCCTCTTGTCGCAGTTGTTAATCTCGTGTAAGAGACATTTTACCAACTTTTTGTTATGTTTTTGAGCAGTAGTTACACCAAATTAAGCGACCTAGAAATGTGCAGTATCTGCATACGTCTTGAAAACCAGCGAGGAGAAAAGCATTTAGGCATAAGCATTTAACTTCTTCTTGCAGGTTTGCATACAGACAAATGCACTATCGCTGCTAGTTATGGGTCGCATAATTTGTTGTGCCGTTACCATAGTAACCCCTTTTTTGAAGATAAATTGCAGAATGTGTTGTCAAACTTTAATAGATAAAAAACGTTTTTCTTGATAAAATACAAGTTTTTCTTGATAAAATACAAAGCGGTTCTTAGCTAAGGCTAACAATGTTTTATGCGATTATATTTACCTTGTCTCTTTGCATGTCCTCCCCTGGGACATCTCTGGACCACAGAAAATGATATAAGTCGTCCTTCATAATCAATGAACACAAACTCCACCACGTTTACCGCATAAAAACATGCCTTTCCCCCCAAAAAAAGTAACTCGCAATTTTTCAAAAATGTCTCGGGATCTCGAGATAATAAGTCGGGATCTAGTCGGGATCTCGAGATCGACTTAGTTTCTCGGGATCTCGGGATAATAAGTCGGGATTTCTTTCCTTCTTTTTTTTCTCCATGTCCCCTTAGGGGCTCCGTAGAAAATGACTTAGAGGAGTTAGCCATTCAACAAAATAAATTAAATGAAATATATAGAAGGAAAGCAGAGGGGGCTTTAGTGAGATCGAGAAAAAAATGGCTGGAGGAAGGGGAACAAAACACTGCATATTTCTTTCAATTAGAAAGAACCCGTGGTCGATTCAATTCAGTTGAAAAACTCAACATTAACAACTTTATCACTGATGATCCCCAAACAATAGCAAAGTATTGCCCTACTTTCTACAGTAAGTTGTATGAATCACAATATAATAAATCTGAATCTGAACATTTCTTTACACATCTTAGTGAAACTAAGTCAATTAATGATGACCAAAGGAATATCTGTCCCCTATCTCTCGCTGAAGTCCTGTCTGCAATCAAGCACCTAAAACTCAACAAATCTCCAGAAGTTGAAGGAAATACTTCAGAGTTCTACATCACCTCTGCAGAACAACTGGCCCTGTTCCTCCACCGGCTGTTTACAGAATGCATCGACAACCAAACTCTTCCTCCCACTCTGTGTGCCTACTGACTGTCAGGAATGGTGTGGTGGATAGTGGTGAGAGACGCTGAGACCCAGGTTATGATGATGATTTAATTATAATAATGCTCAAGACAGTCCATAACAGGCAGCACGGCAGAGAGTTAGCAAACAGCTAATACCGGTAGCAACTGATATATCAAGACTTGCAGTGCGAGCTAGGCTAACCAGGACTTCACAGTTCTACTGGCCAGCTACACAGACACGTAAGACAATTGACAAGGACTCAACGAAGAACACAGACAACAGGTGAGACTAAATACACACGGGGTAATCAGGGGAACGAGACACACCTGGGAAACAATCAACGGGGAAGAGGCAGAGACAGGACTCAGGGAACGGGACTACACAGAGAAAACTCAAAAATAAACACACCGAAACACAGATCGTGACACTGACATTAATTCCCAAACCTAAAAAAAGACACCTTCTGATTGGTGTCCAATCTGCCATCTTCTATAGAATACTAGCTTGAATTTTTGCGGTGAGGATGAAAAGAGTTCTTAACTTTATAATTGATCAAACGCAAAATGGTTTCATGACACAAAGACATATAGTTAACAACATCAGGCTGGTGTTGGATCTGATTGACTATGCAGATGTATGCCATGATGACTGCTTTATATTATTTTTAGATTTCCATAAAGCCTTTGACACCATTGAACATAATTTTATTTTTCAAACATTAGAGAAATTTGGTTTTGGCCCTTATTTTTGTGCTGCAATCGAAACCATGTATGAAAATGCTAATTGTTCAATCAAGCTTCATACTGGTACGTCTCCCAGATTTGATCTAAAGCGAGGTGTCAGGCAAGGTTGCCCAGTGTCCCAATACCACTTTTTGATCTGCTCTCAATTACTTTCAGATTTAATTAAAATCAACCATTTGAAAGGTATCTCTATTGCTGATAATAAGATTATAATTAGTCAACTAGCCGACGATACTTTATTTTTAAAAGATGCTTCTCAGGTTTCTTTAGCAATTAATATACTTGTGAAATTTTCGAGAGCCTCTGGACTCTACCTTAAAATTAATAAATGTGAACTTTTAGCCCTTAAAATCAGTAACACATCCTCCATTTATATTCCTGTAAAAGAATCGGTCGCCTATCTCGGCATAATGATCAACAAAGATCAAAATTCTAGAAGTGCTCTGAACTTTAACCCTATTATAGAAAACGTACAAACAAAACTCATTCTTGGCTTCAAAGAGATTTATCAATTCAAGGTAGAATTTTGTTAGCAAAAGCAGAAGGCATCTCCCATTTAACTTATCCAGCTTTATCTCTTTCTGTTAATAAACAAACAACGGACATCATTGATAAAATGCTTTATAGATTTGTATGGAAAAATCTATAAAGCATTGACCTTTTAACCTTTACACTTTCATTAATATCTTCAAAGCCAAATCAGCACAAACGAAAATTTTTTGCTGCACAAACCAGCACAAGCGTAGCCGAGTTGATTGACACCAATTTTATCTGATTTGAAGAAGGTGGGGTGCTGGTTGACCTTGAATGACCTCTAGAAAAATTTCTTTATATCTTTAAAATCATAGTAGCACAAACGAAAATTTTTGCTGCACAAACCAGCACAAACGTAGCACTAACATTTGACACCAATTTTGTTTGAAGGTGGTGGGGGGGCCAACTTCTCTCAGGTCAGAAGATGCCTCAGCACTGAGAGATATTGTTGTTCTGATCGATGGACTATTGATGTGAGGCTCCACAGACAACATTTCACAAGTAAGATGGACATATTATTGTGTATATATTGTGATTAGAATATTACTTTACTGTATTTATGTCCACCGGGGAGATACCAGCTAATATTAGCTACAGTGCTTTGTGTAATACCGGGTTCGGCCCCGCTATGAAGGATAACTGAGATTCCGTAAAGCTAAAAAAATTAATTATTTTCTCATTGACTTTGATTATCTGACACAAGAACCTATATTAGAAATGAAACAATGTAACACATATTATAAAACTTTTGTGTTATAACATTCACCAGCAAAGTTTACACAGGTGGTAAAGACTATTTTTTGTAATTCTTTCACGATACATCCCAAATCTTCCGTTTTTGTTTTGAAAGTTTCATAAAGACACAATGTGAGGAAGACTAGGGAGAATCTATAAAGAGAGACAGTTTCACTGCAGCACAGATGAATCTCACATCGGATTTTGGACTCAATCTCTGAAGCTAGGACTCGTCGGCTGAAAAAAAAAAAAATATGTATATACATACATACATACATACATACATATAAACATGTATCCAATGTATATTATTCAGTATTAATCATTATTTATTTGTGCCATTATTAATCATTATTTATTTGTGTTTGTATAGTTATATAA